>OZ023160.1:30534806-30816394 GCA_963678695.2 Diplodus puntazzo
GGTCACCTGGTGAAGTCACAGATGATGTGGCTGAGAAGAGCACATCTTCCCCTCCCACCCTCACCACTTTCTAAAGGGAATAATGAACAGCTGCATCTCCATCTAGAAATTTGTGAAGGCTGCTGCAAGGATCACTGATACTCCACTCCCAGCTACTGAGGATATTGTCCACAGCCTTTACCTGTCTGAAGCCAGTAGAATCATAAGAGACCCCACCCACCCGAACCACAGACTGTTCACCCTTCTGCCCACAGGTAGAAGATACCGGTCCGTACCCAGTCGAACATCCAGGTTCTGCAAAAGCCACTTCCCCACAAGACTTTTGAACTCACAGCAAATTTGAATAACAATAAAAGGAAGCTTGAATCTTGAATCTTTCAAGTTTAGCTGTGAATTTGTATAGTGGCAGTAAATATTAGGGGTGGGGGAAAAAATCGATTCACATAAGAATTGGGATTCTAATCATCCACAATTCTGAATCGATTCATAAACTTCAAAAATCGATTTTTTATTAACGTTCTCCCGTCTCTCTGTGCGCCCCCACGGGTTTCCGTACACAGCATTGCAGCAAGCTTGGGGAAAGAAAGACAAGGAATTTGTCTTCAAAATAAGAGCTTGACATTGCACCCCATTGGAGTTTAGAACTGGGTTCCTAGCGGAGGGCTTGTAATTTGAAAGTAGTGACCGTTCCTAGCTAGCCGCTACAACAACAAGCTAACAGCGTTGCCAGGCAACACATAAACATTTCCTACAGACCGCTACAATGTCTGCATATTACCGCTACTTGTATCGTTTACATTTATCTGAATGTTTCCATTTATTGTGCAACCACTAAAATAAGAGTCCAGTGACAGTCGCTTCGGTGGCATGATGTGTGTTTCTGATGAATTAACAACTCGATCAGACAGCACGTTGCTCCATCGTTTCTGGCTCTCCATAGATGGTCTCCAATAACTTTTTAGCGAGCTTTCAGACCTGCGAAACAAGTTTTTGTTTAGATATGTATTTTATGTTCGGACTGCGACACAGTATCAATGAATCAAAAGCCTCTCACCTATGCCCACTGACTGCCATGATCTCCCTCGCCTCGAGTCCCGCATCAGACAGTTTCTGTATGGCAGTGGCTCTCAGGCTGTGGTTGGTGTAAGACGTGTGTGTCGCTGCCTCCCTGCACATCCTGGCTAACATCTGTGACAGCTGGTTTACTCCCAGGGGAACAGCGGTATACCAGAAACTGCCTGTCGCCACTGTTACCCTCCTCGGCTACAGATACAGGGCCTTTGCATCAAGCAGAATTTTCTTGAGATATTTTTCAAACGACGTTACCGGGCAGAGCGCATTTCCTCGCTCCTCATACATAGCGCCCCTCCGGTTTTCTCTGTCTCTCTCCAGTGGGTCTTTATGATTTTTTGTTTTCCATACTATTGCTAGCCATACTAATTGTATTAATCATGCTGAAACAGCAGTCTGGTAGTACTGGTATAACATCCGATTATAAACCCTACCTCATCCTCATTTTGAGAAGAATGTTAACCTTTAGACAAGAAGAATTTCTGGCTGGAGTGGAGCTTTTCCATTCAATAGATCTATACTCAGCAACATGTACTCATCTGCCTCCAATATGTTATTTTGTACAAAGCTACTGTGGAGCATGTTCTTTGACATATGGTCAAGGGGCATCACAGAACAGGATTAATCTGCATTATTTTTTTTAAAGTGCTATTTTTTCTGTAATTAATTATTGTATTATATTGACAGCCCTGATAGAAACAAGCACTATTGGCTACTGTCAACGGTTATCTGTAATACAAAGAGCACATACATGCCGAAGCAAATTGCACTTCACTAGCACTCACTGTTCATTTCAGGGAAACATTAAGACGTAGTCACTTCGGCTTTTGTTACAGTATCTAAACATGCAATAGCATGTATTCATTGCTATGCTAGTCTAACAGTTTGGTCAGTTCTATGCCATGTTTTTCCTTTCTGTTCAGCAGTGGTGGTTAGTGCTGATTGTGATGACTACAGCAGATGAAAAATAAGGTCATTCTGTCCTGGAATGTACTGAAAGCTGGCCACTCTGTTCTGCTCTCCTTTACTATTTGGTAGAACACATCTCAGGTTTTAATTGTGGCACTAAAAATTCATATCGAATTATCTAGAGTGAAATACAGCTAGAAATAGGGCTGTGATTTTCCTTGAGGTAATGGCACAATGCACAGTTTCCATGGTGCTGATGTCATTTTAATCACTGCTGCCTGCTCACAGAGCTTCCTGTTATGAGCAGGGAGCAGCTCTGAAATGTCTTTCTCTGGGATGGTCCAGATATCAGCAGGATGACAGCAGTTTGCTTTTATTGTTCCTGGGTGGATGGCTGCATGTAGGTGGGTGAGGTGAGGAACTTCTGTTCTTGTTTGAGCCAGTTGCAGTTGTGCAATATTAAGGGACATAGATTAAAGGGTCATTGCAATTTTGCATGTATTTAGCCCATTTGCCACCAATGGTTCGATGTGAGGTATATTTTGAAGCATATCAGGCTTTTCCTACATGGCACACAGCCATTGGCTTCTTTAGCCCCATTCACACTGCCATTTGAGGGAACCCTGCACCAGTTTTCCGCCTCCTCCTCTGTGTGAAAGCCTCAGAGGCGGCAAAAGGTAAAATTTCGCTCTGGCGCTGATACGCCTCCGGAGGTAGTATCAGAGGTGCAGTATTGGCGAACCAAACCAGTGTGAATGGATAAGCTGGTGTTGTGTATAGAGGGCGTGTCGATCGGACAGTCTGATAACTACACAGGTCCTTCACTTACCAAAATGAAGAGAAATGTCCCACAAAGCAACGTTACAGGACCAAACAGAAGTAATGTAGTAACTGTCTTTAGCAAAAATACAGCACTTGGACAAGTTTTAACTATAGAGTTTAGAAAAACTTAACTTTCATAACATAACTGTGAAAAACATTCTACTGTTACAACTATAGACAGTTAATACTGTTAATAACATTTCGGGGAGGCTAAATAACAACATTATAAGGCTACTGTTTCAAAATTAAATAATGCATGTATTAATCAGAGCAAAAAAAAAAAATTAAATAAATTAAAAAATCACAAAATCAGCAGGGGGACACAAAGTTAAAGACTCAAAGTTGTTCTGCTTCTCATACACACCCCTTCAAGAATCACATGTGGTAAAACAATAAAGCTGAACATTTGTCAAACATTGTATAGCAAACTTAAGAAACTTTAGAAATAAAGAGACTTCTTGTGCGTGTATTATTATTAGTTCCATCGCTGATATCAAAAACGGATGAGTGCAGCTTTAACGATTGTATTTGGAAAACACGAACAGGACACCTGCAGAAGCACCATTTCGTACTCAGAACTGAGATTAATTTTCTCTCCCAACTCTTAGGGGAAAAAATGTGTCTATGAGAGCTCACCCGCGCATGGTGCTGCGTTGTTTAAGACTTTTGTGGGTTTTACAGAGTCCTGCTGGTATCAGGTACCAACATTATCATCTGATCTTTGTGAATGTAAACTAATGAGAAGAGTTCGTGAATCAAAATTATCTCACTCAGACATTTGTTTTTACATGGGAGGACTTTGCATAAAGTAGGAAGGCATGTAGAAACAGCTGTTTGTCTCTCTCTCTCTCCCTCTCTCACCCTTCACTTCCCTGTTGTTTCCTTTCTCTCTGTGGATTGGTACAACAGGTGGGGAAATGGAATTAGGGCCGAAAGTTCTATTTACAACCACGAAAAGAAAGCAAGCTCAAATGCACTGAAAGCGATAATATACACGAGTCAATTATCGCTTTCAGAGCAGGCAAATCTGATGCCTGCAGTAATCAGATTTGACATGCCAACACCACAGAACAAGCAGTATTTTTCGCTATTTATGCACAATCTTTGGATATTACAGATACCCCCATTAACTTGCTCGGCCTATACATTTCTTTTTGAGTACCCCTATAAAGTTACAGAAGGCAGGAGGGCAACTGTTGGGTGCGTGCTGCTACTTTCTCAGTAGAACACCAGTAAAGCCACAGGAGACCAGCCATCTCATTTTATCTTTTATTTTTTTCTACCAGCTGGGTGAAAGTCATAACTCTACACTATGTTAATTAATCTCTGTTGTTAGGTTTATATAGCAGGCTCCATGAGTCGGACGTCGACTCACGGAGCGTGGCGGCAGCGATGGCAGCAGCAGTCACACCGAGGATCAAGAGCTGAGGAGCGCCGGAGCTGAGACGGAGGCTCCGATCCTCCTCGCCGGAATTTAACTGTTTTTTACCTGCTTTTTAACGTACAGAAAATCAAAATCTATGTGTGACACAAAAATGAACAGTGTTTTAGAGCTCCGCCTAAATGTCTCAAAGTAGGCTGTCAGTGGAGCCCGGGTCCTTTTCAGGGCAGCCGAGCTCCCCTTAGCTCCACCGTAATTAGAACCATGGTGTTTAGATCAACAAGAGGACACCGGGGAAACACACTGAAAAAAACACACAGACATCGTCATCATGATGTGTGCCGCCACGCCTCTTTAGGAGCCGCAGCACCGGCTTGATGTGTGAATACACAACAGTTTGCCTTTATGGCAGAGTTGCTTCGCTCTGTGTGAACGACCCACAGCGGAGAATTGGCAAACCGCTGCTGCGGTGATAATGTGGCCTCTCTGTGTTCTACTTCTTCTACTGATTCTAATATGATTGGAAAATTAGCTGTGGTCATGCTTGCCAGTAGAGATTCATGATTGTCAGTAGAGGTAATTTGTATTAAATGGACCAAAACATCACAACTGCATAGATAAATGATAAATTACGACTTTACAACTTCAAGGTCAATATTTTTTTTTTCGCTAACAACAAAAAAAAGAATTAACTGTGCATTTATATGGAACTAAGCTTTAGAAGCGGTCCACCTTAACTCTCCTCCATGTTAAGTTGCATTCAGAGATTCGCTTTAATGTGTGCTGGTGAAATGCAAATATCTAACTGTAAAGATGGCTGTTTATTGTTTATTATTGTAACCTGTCAACATACTTTACTTGTGACTGTGTAGTAAAGGCTGATGAATCAGCATGTGATGCCCTGCAGAGGGATATGCGGGTAAGGTTGGTTAGAAAAGGGTCAGCTGGAGGTCAGTGGTCATCTTCTTACTATATGTGGGTTCAATCTGCTGTTAATAGGATTTCCATGTCTTTAGTCAGGAGTGGGCTACAAAGTCAGTTCATTATTACTTATCTACTACAGCAGAGGGACAGATGTTCTGCCATAGTCTCTCCTAACCTTGTCTTTTCTGCCATTAAATTGATTGGGAAAAGTGTTTTACTTTGTGTGTAAAAGTGTATGACATGTCAGTGTCAAAGGGAAGTGTAATTACTAAAGGCGAGTATCAGTAGTGCTGGTGTATGGTCAGTGGTCACAGACTTTTTTTATTGAGGTCAGTTTGCTATATTGGAAAAAGGTGGGCTCCAGCAGAGAGAGAGAGAGAGAGAGAGAGAGAGAGAGAGAGAGAGAGAGAGAGAGAGAGAGAGAGAGAGAGAGAGAGAGAGAGAGAGAGAGAGAGAGATGAATGAAAGACATAAATAATGTTTTATACTGCAATGTAATTTTCATATTTGAATGGCCTGCTTACTGCAAAATTGGACATAATTATATGTACAGTACTTCAGTGTGTGTGTGTGTGTCAGTGTGTGTGAGGGACTTTGGCATATTCTCTGTTAGCTGATAATGCGTTTATAATGACAGTTGCCTGCAGATAATGATAATATTCTACAGGTTTGACAGGAAACGCTGTTCTCTAAAAGCTACAATTACTAAAAAGATACGTGTGTGTGTGTGTGTGTGTGTGTGAGTAGGGGGTAGGTTTTTAGTCACAGCTGCATAAAAAACTAGTTTGACCCACAACGCTGGACACACTGCAGAGTTCAGAATATTGTGGTTGCAAGTTGGTCATTGGGTCTCAGTGTTAATCTCAGCAACAACAACTATGACAAAATGTAATAAGTAAAAAATAAAAAAATAAAAAAATAACCCTGACTGAAGAACCCTGGCAAAATATATTAATTTTCAGCAAATTAAAACTAAATAATAATGTGTGATTAACCAATGGACAAATCTGTTGGCCTGTTTCACCAACAGCAACATCTTATAATTCAGTAATGTTATCTGCAAGGAAAATTAGCCAATATTTTGGGTTTCTGGAAGAAGATTTCTAAAGATTTAAGGATAAAATTCATCTACAGTCTACCTTAAAAGCAGCGAGGCAGTGGCAACAAATCAGCAGTGGAAAAAAAAAACATGCAGGCAGCATGCCAGCCTAGCTTAAAGGTATGATAACAGTAATGTCACACTATCAAATATACAGATGCAATAATAATAGTTTCATCCTTTATGTTAACAGCTACTGATAGGAACAAGTGAAGGATTTCCAGATAGCAAAATTGTTGCGGCCCAGACCTTGCCCACATCTTCATCCACATCTTGCATGGAATGGTAGTTCCCTTGCTACAGTAGTATACACATCTTCATCCACATCTTGCATGGAATGGTGGTTCCCTTGCTACAGTATCTGGATTACTAATCTAAATCAAAATTCTTATCTAGATGTAGTGTTCCTAGACTGAAACAAGTAAATTTAGTACTGTCCAGATTCACTATAAACATTTTAATTTTAAAACTCTCAACATCTGTCAGACAGTCACTTTCATGGTTTGACTCATATTTAAAGGGTTGTGAGCAGTGTGTTGTGATTAATTCTAATTGCTGTATTGTCGGCAACTGGACTTGTTTCAGTTCCTTGAAGATGTTTCACCTCTCATCCAAGAGGCTCCATCAGTTCTAACTAACTGGAGGGGAGTGGCAGGCTTTTAAACTCTGCGTGGGAGGGTCCTTACAGAGTCATTAAGGACACGTGTGAGCTCTTCCATAGAAGATACGCAAGGCTTATATTTCTGCTTGATGCCGGAGCTGGGCGCATTATTTCAGCCAAATTCAGCACAGAACAGAAAAGAAGGCCGGCTGAAACAACAACATAACATACTGTTAATTCATAATAAAACACTCTGTGTTTGTGTCTGATGCCAGCACAAAAAATTTCAACAAAGAGGCAAATCAAAGCACTTCTCCTAATCCTTAGGTTGGGAACACTAACCTTTTGTTTGTATACTATTGTGTTATAACACATACATACAATTGTGGTCGGGCGTGTTTCTGTAATTATCATGGAAACTCCTTTGTTGGGCCTCATCATTCTCAGTTTGTATATTAATGACCTCCCAGAAACATGGCCTGCTATAGGTCTTCAGATGTATGCACCATTCTTCTAGTAAAACTTGTACTGTTGCAACTAAGCTAAACCAAGCAAAAACTCTGACGTTTCAGCTTGGCTTTGTTTCTCCACTCTGTTTTTCTAAAATCATAGTAAAAAGATCTGTTAGAACTATTAATGCTAATCCCTGCTGTTTTAACATGATAAGAAACTGCTGGACATTTGACTGTGCCTCCCTGTTTCTAAATTCAATGATATTCTCGCATCTGTCCTGGTTTAACCACCTGACCCCAGTCTTTACACCTGGGCTTTGAACAAACAGAAAATAATGTACCGCCGCAATTTTCAGTAAATTTCAAGATTTTAAGTATTGGAAACATTGATTTCCTTTATGTTAATCTGTTACAAGGTTTAAATTGACTTCAATCTTCAAGAGATTACAGGGCTGAAAGGAGCAATGTTCCAGAACTCACTACCAGATAACTTAAAGTTTGTGCACCGAAAACAACGCCCCAGGTCTGTGTATCATCTGATCAGTCAGTTATCCCATTTAATCTGGCAAACGAAAAACGAAAAAAAACAACTCAATATTTCATTTTTCGATTTTGTTTTTCTGTATGCACCAAACATTGAAAACAGGTGTGTGTTTTCCTATTTTAAACCCAAAACAAAAGATATAATAAACAAGGAAACCAAAACGAAATAATGAATCTAATTTCCATTTCTGCTGTATGGCCGCGCTTTGCGCATGCTCAATGTATAGTCTAGTATCTCTGGTCGCTAATTACGTTTTCAGTAAAGCATTGGGGGGAAGCATCTGGTCGCTTAATATACTGCGTTCAAGCCAGCCGTGGTTCGAGTTTGCTTGGTCAAATCAGCCGCACCTTTTTTTCCAGTGCGTGAATCTACTCTACAACATTTACGGTAATCGTACTGAACCCGCTCTGACTGTGGGTCAGACTGCAGTCTCACAGTCAGACCCATGAAACATACGAGACTTTTACAGTCATAATTCCAAGTAATAAACTGAAAGTATCACGAAGGTATCCTACCGGATTTCAAAGTAAAGGACGGCGTGAGAAAAAAAAAAAAAAACATTCCATAAGTAGTCCAAGATTCATATACTGCTGAACTTAGTGCTTCCTAGACTACTTGGATGCATAATATGAAGTACTTTTACTGTGTACTTTTTTCTTTTCATGTGTCAAAATCCTTAACAGAGAACAAGATTAAGTATTTTTGCCCAAATTTGATGTAGAAATGTACTTGTAACAGAGTGTTATTAGACTGTGGTATTGCTCCCTTTTTGTTAAGTAAAAGATCTGAGTATTTCCTCCAACACTTTCTGTGTTGTGGGGCCCATCACAACACCAGCATGTGCATTAGAGACCTTCCATCAACCAAGCCAGCTAACTTCTGGTTGATCACCTGGCTAACTTAAATAGAGCTACAATTATTTAATCTTACAAAGTTACAAAATGCATTAATCACAAGGGTTTTAAAAATTATTTTAAAATGTTTGAGTCCTTTATGCTGCAAGATTGTGCTGCGGTGTGATAATGTCACTCCTGTTGGAACACTATTGTTTCAGGGCGTACTTGAAAAATTTGAACCTGTCCTTCAAGACGGTTGTGCCTAAGCAAAGCAAGCAAGCTACTGAGAATCAGAATGATGTCTGACTGATAAAGTAGACTGGATCAGTGGGTTAGAGGCTATAACTCAACACTCGTCCCTCTGTGCCCTTTTGGCTCCCACAAAGGATCAGGCAAGCCGGGAGACTGCCCTTTGGAGGCTCTGTCTGAGGCAAATTGTCAGAGGGATCGCCCACCTTTTCTATCAATTTACAGACCTTTTGTGCACAGGCAGCTGTGCTCTCATTACCACAGCCCTGGGTTCACACGCAATCTTTTAGATTCAATTAGCTTGGATGCGCAGCAAAATATCGAAGGGAGTTTTGCTCAAGCAAAGCCTCAAGGAAACTAGAAAAGGTCATGCCTCTGACTTCCTCTCTGAGAGGTACAGAGAGGTAGATGGAAGAAAAAATGTCACGTTCAATGGGCTAAAATGCCATTTCATTCCCTGCAGTACTACACCACAGTGACCAAACTTCATTTCCCTCCTGAAAATATGCTGCCTGGAGCAACAAACCCTCAATTTAATACTTAAAACAGCTTGCTTTTGATATCTCAAGTATATTGTTCAAAGTTTAACAGTTCATTAATATTCAAACTCCAGCTCCTAGCCATTCCTCACTGTATTGAAAAAAGGCTGGTATTTCTCCTGCTATGGTAAGAACACAAACAGGAGGTGCAGCTCTGTGAAAACCACTGAGCAGACTCCTGCAGTATATGGAACACACCCAGCTGAGCCATTGAAATTGGGGCCATTATTTTTTTGCTGAAGAAAATATTGGCTTTTGACAAGGCATTTAACATAGAAATGCTGTATTATGCATGCAAATCAGGCAGTCCTCTTGTTCGGTGTGCAAGGCCTTATTGAGGATGACCTTGGTGGACGACAGGTGTTAGAGGGGAAATAATATGTCTCCTGTCACCTGCAGGTGACATAAAATTCCCAATTAAACTTTAAGATGTCTGCATTCATGTGAACTAAACAACACGTGGCTGGCATCAGTAATGAGGTTGACTTTCAGTCAGTGAAGGTAATCAAATTTACTGTGTTACAGTAAAGATCTGAAGGACTGAGGGGGAGAATTCCAGGACACAAGTGCATTGCTGTGTTCCCATGAAAATTATAGTAGTAGCTATGCTTACTGATACTGTATAACACTAGTTTATAATAACAAGATTCTACAGCTTTGAGACATTGAACATAGTGGCTTCTTAGTTTTGATCAATGCAGCCCACATCACTGTTGTCTAAATATCTCATGCAGCTAGAATATGCCTAATTTCTATGCATTAGCTTTATTTCTATGGAGCATTTTTTTTATCTGTATTGTAGTCTATGTTGTCTGTATTGACTCAGCTGTACGCAGAGTGGAGGGTCACGGTGGAGGAGCAGCATGTGGTCTGGTCACACGTCCGAACCACATCAGGTCTTACAAAACAGGAGGCTAATGAAGCTGAACTGAACAACTACCTGCAAGTACAAGAATTTGCAATATTCACAGAATACAGTAGCATAATAATCTTCAACATTTACCTTTTTTATTATTTTCTTTAATCAATGTTCACTTCAGTATACTTAATCTAAAACATCAACGTGAATGGCATGCATTCTCTAATCAGCCTCTTGGACCACATGATGGCACATCAGAATGTGTAAGTTGCAGCCCCTGAACCAGCCCCACCACGACAGTTTTTTCCAGGGCCTTTTCAGAGGAAGAACTGCCGGGTCTGTGGGGATGCCGGCCATTCCACACTCATGCATTGCAGAAAGGAGACTCTATGTCTTTCATGCTTCACTCCTGGTCATTGGACAGGGTCAAATGGGTCACCAGCCGGAGCCAGCCTTTGAAAAACTAAAACACCCACATTTGGAGAATAGATTCAGGATCCATGGATTGTGCTCTGGATAAGGAGGCTGAAGGTGTACTCAGAAAAGCCAGAACAATTGTGGGAGAACCTCATCAGCAGGGTGAATTGTGCTGGTTGGCTGTAAATGGAAGCAGTCCCACCCCAAGTGCATGTATGATTTAACACTAACTGTCTATAAAGTAAGATGCATCTCCCTTGTCCTAGTGGTGCCAGGCCAGCATGACGAAATCATCATTGGTTGAAATGTCCTCAAGCACCTGATGCATGTCATGAAAGGCATAATGACTACTGGAATCTCATATCTACTGGATGCAAGCATTCACTTCATGACCATGTGCACTTTCCTAGATATGATGTCATGCACCACCAGATGGAGTGGTGACCTGGATCCAGACAAGATTTGCACTGGTAAGCTGCCCACTGCTGTTACACTACTCCCTCAGCATGAACACCTAGTATGGGCCAAGCTCTCCAGCAAAGTGCCTTTGTCTCCAGATAGCATGGTCATGAAGCCTTGCACCTCCAAGTCCAGACCATGATACATCTTTGTTGAGACATCAAAGTGGGTGCCCTTGACCAAACCAATCACACTGAAGCACTCCAAGGTTTCTGATATATCACCTTGCATTTTAGTGGAAGATCTCAGCATCCAGCAGGGCTCCTGTAAGATGGAGAACAGGAAGCCAGAACAGGTCATCAGGCCAACCACCACTGATGCTGATTTAAAAGATAAGCTCTTCAACCTGGGTTTGATCGACTTTGACATTAAATCATGCAATGCCAGCCTCCACGCTAAGAGGTAATTTGTTCAGCTTGTTGAGGAGTAGGAGGACATTTTTTCCAGGTATTCGCTTGACTTTGTCGAAGCTAAAGGGTTTTTTCCATCGCATTCACCTGACAGATGACCACTTGTTCTGCAAGACCATACAGGAGAGTGCAACCTGCTCATTACCAACAGCTCAGGCAGGTACTCGCAGACCTGGAGGATAAGGGGATAATCTGTAAATCTATGGTCTGGAAGAAGGATGGTGGACTGAGGCTTTGTATGAATTTAAGGTGGCTGAATGCACAGACTCTGGGGGATGCTCCCTCACTAAGCAGACTGCCTTGCAGAACTTCAGGGCATCCCCATGTGTGAGAAAGACAAAGTACACTGCCTTCACAGTACCTGTTGGCCTGTACAAGTACAACATGATGCCACAAGGGCTCTGCAACAGTCCAGCTTTGTCTGTGCGCTTGATGTTGAACATCTTACTTGCTCTAACTGCAGGTCAGAACAGGAAGGGATTGACTGGCTGGGAGAGTTGCTGGCATATACAGGAAGCTGACTGCTGCAGATTGGAGCTCTTTGCGTGAGAAGGTCTTTCAAAGGCCCAAGAGGGAACTTCTCAACTGCGCTGTGCTGCTCACCCTGACTTTCCAAGACACTTGATCCTGTCTGTGGATACATCTCTGGACGGGATGGGTGCAGTGTTATCTCAACTGCCTACTGTGGAGGATCAGGCACACCCCATCGCCTTTGATAGCAAAACTCTCAGCAAGTTAGTGTTGTGTCGGTCGTGAACGTGTCGTTCGAACGAACTAATCTTTAAAGTGAACGAATTGAACGGAATCACTTCATGAACTGATTCGTTCCTTTCTCAGTTCAGTTGAGCTCAGCCCCGAGCATGCCGGCTGGGAGTGGAACTGGCGTGACTCACTCATGAATCTTGGGCGAACGACGCAGCCAGCGTGCTGGCGGGGACTGGGAGGGACTGTTGTTGACGCCTGAGCGAACGTGAACTTTGTGATTTGTTCATGATTCGCGAACCTACTGCACACAGAGAACTGTCGCTGAGGACATGATTCTCGTTCACGTACTGTGCTGAAAGTTGCGCTGTGTCACTCACTCACTCACTCAGGGCAGAGAAGTTGATTCACGTTCAGTAACCATAATGAAAAAAATAGCGCTGTGTTGCTAACATCCGTGTAGCATCATGTTAAGTGACTTTACTGCACAGTAAAAGTCACTCACGTTCGCGAACATGATTCTCAGCGACGCGAATCATGAGTGAGCAGTTCATTCATTGAACGACCTGCATGAATCATTTTAATGAACGGATTCTAGAGATTCAGTACTGCAAAAAGAACTGCCGTTCCCATCACTACAGCAAGTCACAGCAGAGCTATCTGCCCATCGTCTCGAGTTCATGGCCCTGAAGTGGAGCGTCTCAGAGTCACTGGTTGAAAGGGCAAGGCCTCAGCCAGTAGACAGACAGCAACCTGCTCACCCATATTCTGACCAAGCCCATGATTGGTGCTTATGAACAAAGATGGGTGGTCAAGGTGTCATCTTACAAGTTCGACTTGAAGTACATTTCAGGTCCACAGAACATTGTGGTAGATTCACTGAGTCCTTTGACTACAATGTGACTGTTCATGTGACAACTACCTATGCACCTTTCCACCTGATGTTTGGCTGAGGCTTCCAGTCAACATTAAGTCCGTACTGCACCCATTGTGGCAGACTTGAGTAACAGTAATATGCACTGTGATGGGTTGACGGGATGGACGATGTAAATATTGCCCCCGACATACCTGGACCACAGACTTCTAACTGCTTTTAAACCTTTTTATGGATAGTTTTGTACTGAACTAAGAGATGAGATCTTTTGATCAAATGGTCCAGAGGGTTAAAATGGGATGATGTCCTTGTACATCCTCATTGTTTACGTGTGATAAGAGTTAATATTTGTAACCAGGTAGTAAATCAGATTGATTACTTAGGTCTAATGTAGTACTCATTGTTCATAAATGTCAATACATGTGTTTTTGTTGTTTGATTTTGTGCGTAACCCTCTTTTAAATTGAGGAAAAAGATGAAGTAGAGTGCAAGTGCATGGCCGAGGATTGCCTGTTGTTGCGGATTATGGTCACAAGGTGGCAGTATTAATAGTAGTAATGTTATTGTTACCGCATCAGGTGAATTGGGGTCTTTCTTCCTGTTTAACCCGTAGACAATGCGGTGAACGGTGCTGAGAGCTGTCGTGTGAAGTAATAGGTAAATAGAAATATCTTTATAGAGTTTGTTGATATTTGAACGAGATGTCCTGGTGTTTTGAGCATGCGTCCATGACAACTGTGTTGCATGTTCATGCTTATGTCGAGTGAATAAAACCTCACTATGCTACTTTGTCACTAGAGAAATGCACTGGTATACATTGTATTTAACTGTTCAAAGGTGAATGAGTGACTGTGTTAGGGATGCACCGATCCGACTTTTTCAGTCCCGATACCGATACCTGGACTTTGTGTATCTGTCGATACCCGATACTGATCCGATACCGATACCAGAATTTTAAACTGTATACCGTCCACCTTATACCATGTGGAAGAGACTAAAGGCACCAGACTTTCCTAACTAAGAGTAACATTAATAATAATAATAATAATAATAATAATAATAATAATACATTTAATTTATATAGCGCCTGTCAGGTACCCAAGGACACTTAACAAAGTGAAACAAACAAAACAGAATAAATGTAGCGCCTGTCAGTCAGCACAGAGGGAACACTATCACCGAAGTCATAGCACCGTCCGTGTACCAACTAGCGTCTGGAGGCTCCGTGCACACAGCGGGGGTGACGCAGGAGACCAAGAGATCCAATCCAAGCAATGAAGCCTGGGGTGAAGTGACAGCAGAGGTCCAGGTGCTCCTGTGCTGAACACCTGAAGACACCGCAAGCAACGATGGAGTAGCGACCATCCAGCATCGCTGTGAGCCGGGGAGACCGCAGCAGCAGAGGAGGAGACAAAGCAGCCCGGCGGTGAATAGCCCTGAAGTTGTGGTGGAGGGACGACCAACGGAGCAACGATGGACAGCACAGATAGTATTGAGTATGTCGGTTTGAAAGTTAGCATTGCTAGGCTAACAGCTGATCAGTGAGGCTAACAACTGATGGCGGGGCTACTAGCTAATCAGCGGAGAAATGTGATGTGAGTAAGTGCAACGTCCTGCAAACAGGAATCCAAAATAAAACATAGCAGCTGAACCTGCGAATAAACTAATAAAGAGTTGGTCAAACAACAACTAGTGCTCTTCCAGCATGCGACACACTGACGCTGACGAATGACGTAGGATGTGCTGCGACGGAGGGAAAAAAAAAATGGATCGGCCGTGGATCTGTTCATTTTTTCCGATCCCCGATCCAGCTGTTTTGTCAATATCGGCCGATATCCGATCTTAATATCGGATCGGTGCACCCCTAGACTGTGTTAACTTGTGCAGTCTCCAGGAAGTTCCACGTGGGTTTGGAGAAACTAGGGAAGATGTAAGTGTCCTGTGAAAATGTGTTGTACATTTTATAGCAATTTTTTGTGTGCATGGTTATGGTTTATGATGTACAATATGTATTTGACAGGCTGTATTTTCTGTTATCTGTCATTAGCCATACGACACTGCCGTATTTTGCATATTTTTTGTATCACTGTGTTTTCATTATTTTGGGTAAAAGGCTGCCACAAACTGTGACACTGTTTTTTTGCCAGCAATAAACTTGCAGCTAAAAGAACCCCAGAAGTAAATGTGTCCTGTGTGGCATGTAATTCCGCGGGCTACATATTGAAACACCATTAGAATTTCACCACAATGTCCTTCTCCTCATTATCGGTTAAATCTTTGGTTTTAGTCTCCTCCCTGTGTGTGCGTTTGAGATTTGAGATTCGGGACATATTCAGCGTGATGATGCGGGTTCGTGTGCACTCATGCTCTGGCCAAAGCCTTTTCTTAAATGGCCAGAGGTAAGTTACTGAGGAGTCGCACTTTGCCGGTAAATGTTCATATACGTTACTATCTGTCATTTGAATGTGATGAAACTGCAGTGGTCTGCTTTCTGTAATGTAATGTCTGATCCATCCTGAGTGAGTCCTGCAGAGATTTGGGTTTGCTAATTTGTGTTTTCAGTGAGTTTCAGTTTAAGGTAACAAGCTAGGTTGTTAAGTATTGAGATGGTTAATGTCTGAATTGCGTTGTAATATGTAATATGTTGAAATATTTCTATTTTCATATACAAAGTTAATGAAACTTGGGTTGCATAGTTGTCAATTTGGATTTATTTATGTTGACCAATTATTTAATTTATTTTCTTGGGGTGTTTATGTCATGTTTGTCTGTGCTAAATGTGAACTTGTGTTGGTTTTTTTGTAATTTAAATTTTATTGAGCCAAAGTGATTATCTACATTTCACAATTTGAGTGTTATGGTAAAAAAAGCCTTTCCTAACATGGCCAGAAGAGAGGCACAGCCTGAAACACATGAAACTCGCGCTGTATGTCTGTATTTCTGTTTCACCACAACAGCTACTGAGAAAATGACAGCCAGAGACCCAGTACTGCCTCCTGTGTCTTCCTTCCGTGCCCCACCTGAACACAATGCAGATATAACTTCCACATGGGTTACACCCACAGCAAACAGATGTTCACCTGGCAGATGTCTGAACACCCACAACTACTGCGCCATCAGTGAGGAGAAATGCTGCATCAAGTAAGTTAGCTATCTTGTTCATCCCTGCTCATTCAAATAATATACAACAGCACACACGCCTAATACAAATCAAATGTATTTATATAGCCAAAAATCACAATCACAATGCCTCACTGGGCTTTACGATCTGTACAATGAAGAACAGCCTCTGCCCTTAGACCCTCGATTCGAGTGAGGAAAAACTTGCAATGTTGAAAAAAAACTTAACAGGGGAAAAAAAGATGGAAGAAACCTCAAGAAGAGCCACAGAAGAGGGATACCTCTCCCAGGATGGAGAGACATGCAATAGATATTCCGTGTAAAGGAAGAGAACAATAAAATCGCAATTTACAAGTTGCATTGACAGAATATCTGATATAAATTATGATAAATGTGTGTAGACCCAGGAGTCCACTCAGCAGGCTGAGTGAACGCCAAGTGGTGCCCAAGCCACACAATCTCCTCTCCACTGTGGTGACCTGGAAGAGGGCAGGCCACACTAGATAATTAGCATTAAAAAAGAGAAATCCAGAAAGTACAGGATGCCCTGAAGTACAGAAATACAGATATAAGGAGAAAGAAAACACAGGAGAAAACACAGGAGAGCAGTGTTCCAGTGGAGCCCAGGGTATGATGATCCATGTCCATCAATATGTGAGGCAGCAGGAGCCAGGAGAGGTAGATGGTCCCAGGGGCCCATGGTCCATCAGAAGGGAGCCTGCACAAAAACAGAAGATAAAGAGGAGGAGGAAGAGGGGGGGGAGGAAGCAATAGAGAGTGAGAGAGCCACACAGCTTGCAGCTCCTGGGAACAGAAAACAAAAACAAAAGTTAGAGAAATACAATTTTAGTCAGAATAAACTGATTGTTTCTGAGTTAGGATTTAAAGGCATCCATGGAGCAGGATTGTCTGATGTCAGCTGGGAGGTTATTCCAGAGGAAGGGGGCATCATTTTGAGAGCGTAAAGCACAAGTTAGAATATATGGTAATGAAATCTGACATATACGATGCGGCAAGGTTTTGTACAGTCTTGTATGTCACCTGCAGCACCCTGAAGTTTGATCTTACATGAATTGGTACATTTTCTTGTACATGTTAAGACTCTAGCTGCAGCATTCTGAACCATCAGAAGACTTTTACTGCTGTCACGCGGCAGACCCAAAAAAAGGGCATTGCAATAATCCAGCCCAGACAAAACAAAGGCATGAATTAGGATCTCTGAGTCAGTCGTGGACATGAAGGACCTAATTGTAGCTATGTTGCACAGGTGGTAAAAAGCAACCTCTGTAATTTCTTTGATGTGCTTAGGGTAGAATTAAATGTTGCACCAAGATTTCTGGACAGTTGAACTTGAAATACTGTAGTTGTCAAGCACCTGATCAAAGTGGTGTCACTGTTGAGCTGGGTCAATGACGAGCATCTCAGTTGTATCCAAATTCAAGAGCAGGCTTTTTTTTTTTATAATTCTATAATTGTGTGATTGTGTGATAACTCTGAATAATTTGAATAAATAAATACAGATGTAGTATTTTCTAAGAAAAATATTGTAAACCATCGTGTGAACCACAGCTTCTAGCACCGACATGTGGAACTTGTTTTAATGGAGAAGTAATCTCCCTCACACACAATGTGAATATGTATCCCTGTATTTATCAGCTGCTCCCACACTCTTGAAGACACACAAACACATGCTATTCTGTATCCTACACGTACGTACATACATATGTTGGGACCCACACCATGTGGTTCCGACAATAGAGCACCCTGCCTGCAGACCAAAGCCTAAATGTGGCCTCTCTCACGCTTACAAAGTGAGAAAAGGAAAGTGCACCAAATCTAATGTCCAATAGGTGATGCCTTATTGTCACAAACCCCCCAGGTTTGAAAAGTCCCATCTCCCATTGTCTGCGAGTGCTCTGGAATGCATCGTCAGTTCCTCAGCAACCGGATACACAGAGAAGATAAAAACAGCTCTCATCACAGCTCAGCTTTCATAGCAGTCCCATCGTAACATGTTGGTGGAAGCATCAGCATTCGTCTCTGCAGCTTTTACTGAAAAGGAGGATTGGATTGGATTTCACCGGCCTAGGTCTCAGTCTTTCAGCAGCCAAAACTGCTCTGTGCTTACCAAACATGTTACAGATCCAGAAAAGTCGCTGCACAACTAACCTCTCTCATGCATGCAGAAAGAGGTTTCCCCTCAGAAAACGACGCTTTGACCCATTTCTTTGCCATGTTCTCCTTTCTTCTTATGTAGCATTAGCAGTCAAAGTTATGGATTTTCTCCATTGCGCTGTCTTTATCCCCTTCACATGTCACTGTAGATATAGCGTCTGATATCTCACGCTCCAGCTCCTCTGCTGCGAGGCCGTCTTCCTCGTCTTCATCTTCAGCTTAGGTCAGCTGTAAATTAGCGATGTTCTCCAGTGTAATACAGTCGCTTTCATCGTGAGTGCACTCATCAGAATCAGAAGTGAAATCGGCGTCGGAATAACCAGACGTATCCAGCGTCTCGCAAAATTACCGCTGTAGATTTGCGCAGTAACAGCCACGATTTAGCTCTTCTGCAATGCATTTTTCCCGGTCCATCTTCATTCAATGATGAAATCACATGCAGCATGCACAAATGGCAGAACTTATGCTGGGGGCTGCATAAGTAGCCATGCGGTTCGCTACTAACGTGCACCTGATTGGCCGAAAAATGCCTGTGAATGGTCAAAGGTAGCCAGTATGCAAATTAACTGTATCGCCGCACACGCCCAACAATGCGCCAGCATTTCCTGAAACTCTACCCGATTTCAAACACAAAATGTATACTTTTAAGGCAACCAACACTGTTATCTGAAACATGGAGTGGCTTCTTAATGATCTCAACTTGCACATTCTGCAAAATAACGAAAATCACTGATTTAGAAAAAAACGGTAGTTAATGTTCCCAACCTCAAATCTTGCCTGATCTCATAATGGTGATCACACTGACTGTTACAGTTTGTGTTGTCATCAGATACACTTAAGATATGTTTCAGTAAACAGCCATGGTAGATGTTGCTAAAATGTCTAAAGAAACTAGGGCTGAAACGATTCATCGAGTTACTCGATTCACTCGATTATAAAAATTCCTCAAGGCAAAAACTCTGCCTCGAAGCCTCGTTAAATTCCTATGACGCACACTATTCACGCAGGGATCTGATTGTTCCACACGGACCATTGTTCAGGAAACACACCAGCGCGTCATACATTTTGAATTTAGCTGGCTGGCACAATTTAGCTCTGTATTTGTAGTGATGTCGTGATGCGGTTTGACGAGATGTGATGTTTAGCTTTGATGTTTTTAACCTCTTCAACCCGAGCTGCGCATGTTGCATTATACACCCTATAAGAGCATGCTAACCATGTAGCAACATATTAATGCAGCACACCAACTTAACGGGAAGAAGCTCGGCTAAACGCTCATGATAATCATTTTCACCTAGTCGTAACTCAATTCCGACACCAAGCAACTAAAGGAGCACATAGAAAAAACACGCTAATGGCGCATGTCCGCAAAAATCGGCGTTAGCGATTATGCTACTTCATGCTAATGCTACATACAGCATGTCATATGAAAACTGGGACTCAACAAATTTCAACGGTATATGTCTCATCACTCTGCGCCCAAAACTCACTGAAACAACCGCCGAAGAAGAGCAAAAATAAACATCACTTTATACAGACATGATCATGAATTACGTGTCACATTGGCTGTTTTGTGATTATAAACTCTGTTTGGAGGAGGCGGTGTAATGCACTCAATGTGTCTGTGTCACTTTGAAATGATTCCTGACAGTTCAGGTGCAATCCTTTTTTTGTAATGTTGTATGAAGAAAACAAAACCAAGGCCAAATGGCCTTTACTATTTAAGTTTGTATTCACAGTTTTACATGTTATACATGTTTTACAGTAAGTTGATTTATCTGTATTGTTGTTTAATTATTGGCACTGGCACTTAATAAATGGGCTTAGTTTTGGAGCCAAATGTTGGAGTTGGAATGAATACCTCTGTTTTTTTTTTGAGAAATGCTTGATCATTTTACAGCCACATCATTTTCATTATGCATTATTTGTTTTGGTTGTTTAAAAACGCAAAAAAAAAAAATCCGATTACTCGATTAATCGATCAATAAAGTGCTAGATTAATCGATTACAAAAAGAATCGATAGCTGCAGCCCTAAAAGAAACATTGAAAGTTCAGGCTTTTTTCCTCGCCCAAAGCTGTCTCCAGCATTAGGAAGCCTCGGCGATATGTACACTTGTTTTTCTTTGTACATCACTTCTTGTCTTTCTTTGTACATCTCTTCTTTTCTCTTCCGTGGATGTGGTTTCTTTCGGTGAGCTATTGTTTAACATAATTAAGGCTGTAAACTTCTCTGCAGTAGCCATGGAGAGCTGAAGACACACCCATTGTCTTTATACCGCTTGTCCTTATTTTCTTCTGAACATTATTCTGGAAGAAAACTGTACAGTAGTCAATGGTGAGAGACAAATGTTTGATCTGGTTTCAGTTGTGCCATGAACAACACATATGATATTTGTGAATTTAAAAGATAGTATTTTAAGTCGCACTTCTCTCTATAAAAGCAAGGAATCTCTGTCTTTGTGTGTGTGTGTGTGTGTGTGTGTGTGTGTGTGTGTGTGTGTGTGTGTGTGTGTTCCTCAAATATATCTGCGGATCAGGATCAGACTGACCTGAGACTTACAACATGGCTGCTGCGTGGTTTAAGGGTGTGCGACGTCGGATTTGTTTGGACAGCAATGATACTGTTAATAAATTATTTCATAAATGCTTTACCAATTCCACTAGCATTGTCAACCGTAGCCACCATAGCCACGTGCGCACCAGAGCCAATTACTGCACACCGTAGCCATGTGCGCACCAGAGATAATCACTGCAGAGCTTAAGCTCACGACATACCTTAAGAAACAAGCGGATTTATACCTGCAGCGGCGTGAGCTGGACCGGGATTTTGCCGGCGGTTCAGTCCCGTTCTGTTCTGTGCATCTAAATTGACTGTTGTGAATTAATGAGACTAAACGAGTCCGGACCGAGTCTGTTCTGGTCTGAGGAGATCCGGATACGCCAGGACAACAAAGTGGAATCGGAACCTGTGGATGATCGTGTGTAATTAGCTTCTAGCTAACCCCCACCGCCCACCTCCCGAGTCGACGGACCGGACGCACCGGCATGTCCAAAATCAGACGGAGGCGGATGAATGACACGCAACGACGGTCGGTGTAGAGACAGCGATATTGAGAGTTGAGAGATTTGTGACATTTAGCATGTTTGGAGTGTACAGTTAGTGTGTTATGTAGTGTTCGGTGTAGTGTGTTTTGTGTGTAGTGGAGTCGGTTTTTGGTTTAATGAGTCAAAACAGGAGAAGCTGAATGTGGAGCAGGCAGTGCAGCTCTTCATTCAGCTGGAAGGAGCTCAGGCAGACCTGAGCATTGCCTGCATTTAAATGTAAATAGTTACACATAACTTTGTAAATGTTTCAAATGTATGCACATATTTAGCAAACAACCATTTATATTTGCATTTTCGGATTTTACGTTTTTTTGTGATTTTAGGTCCATTGTGTTAATACAGTATGTCAAAATGAAAAAATAACTGTACAGTCACACATGTGAGGTTGTGCTGAAAATAATGACTCCAAGTAAATAGTTTTTAGGGTGAAATATAATGGCAAAATCAAAAATAGTCAAAAACCCTGGAATACCCTATACCCTGGAATATCGGATTTCACAACAAACCTAAATATCCCTGACGTCCCACCTTCAAACACAGCCTCATCTGGCCATCCATAAAAAAGCTACTTAACCTTCCACTTTTCTATAGGAATACATATTTCCTACAGGCACTGCACTAGTTGTCGTAAAAAAGTGAAATACAATCTAGTTCTGTGATAAACCGTTCAGTAAACTACATTTTCTTGCTCAACACATGTCACTAATAAGGCTGCCAACTCGGCACAGAAAAGGAATAAAATTACAATAAATCTGGTTACATTGACAACTGCAGTTATGTGAAAGGAGAGCTTGTCAGTTCTGTAAGCTGCAAATATACGGGACCAGCTCCACAATGTTTATGTCATAGGTTTTGGTGACCTTTCACTAATGTGACTGTCAGCTGTGCAGTCTTAATAATAACATATTTTCACAGTCTTATTTAGTTTTGTGACAATGTGCCACCAAATTATGTAACAGTAATATCACAGTTTTTCATTATCCATCATCAGGTACAGACATGCCTTTGTGTCTGATCACAATGAAGATGTTTTTGAAATTGAGCATTTTACAGTGTTGTGAGTTTTTGTTAAAGAGAACAGAAAAGATGTGAGTGCCTTTTGCACATTGAGTGTATTCTGTTTGTCACCATTCAAAATGATATTGAAGAAGAAGCGTTAGGAAACGAGAGGGTCATCGCGTTCCATTCACCTTGAATGATTATTATGTCCTTGGGATATTCAGCAGCCACACCATAAGGATTGGACAGAGTTAGCTGCTTTTCTACCGTAACTTTCATCACAATAACTGTTTATAAACCAATAACTTCACAACCACACGTGTTCGAGCAGGAACCTGATCCAGAATTTGGAAAAAAAAGCAGCATCAGCAAACAAGATCAAAGTTTCTTTGATATTTTGCTCAGGTAACTATTGCTTATGTTATTTGTCCTTTGTCATTGTAGATTAGTATTTATAAGGTAACTAGCCAAACATACACTCACTGACAATACACTGACAAGTGACCAACAGACTGCAGTGAAGTAATGTTATAAAGTGTTTGTGGAAGCTGCAGATGACATGCTTGATATTCTTTTGAAAAAATGCCCTATTTAAGGCCCTGTTAAATGCAAGGTTTTATTGTCTTTCTAAACACTGAGATGACATTAGACCTTTGTAAAAAACATATTCCTCTAAAGTGACAGGACCCTTATTACATATTTTTAAAATTACTGAAGCTTTCTTTAAAAATAAAGCATTTTGTTCATAGCCAATTAAATGAATATATATATAAAATGCACGATGTAGCAAAGCCTAAACTTTAATCTAAACTGTCCAGAATATGTACTCCATTGAGATGACAGGTTTTTGTGTAAGGAAATGTCAGCTGGTAACTCTCACTTTTCGGATGCTGGTTGTCACTGGATGTTACACGGGAACTGTGTCAGTATTCAGTATTAGTATTTAAGAAATGTTAGCCTTAGCCTCAAGCTAGTGGATGTCAATCATATACAATGTTGTAAAGTTAATCAATCCTGCAGTTTGATGATTCTTTTTGCACACAAAGCTATTTCATACCTTTACACAAAGCAGCAACAAACACACATTTCCGGGCGAGAATGTGCGGCTTTGAGGCTTCTTATGGTGCGATTCTCCTTCTGTATTATTTCAGGTCAGCGTGGACCGCTGCGCATTTTCCACTGTTACTGACACTGATCTGCCCAATTACATTCAACAAGCATTTGGACTTAGCAATCATGGTTTCCAATTTGCTTCTGTGTTTTCTCACTTGCAATTGTGTTTTCTGTCATGCCATTGTGATTTGCGCCCTCTGGCCACCAAAATGTTCTCGACTCAGTATTATCCCAATCTTGCTTCGGCAAGCCAGTGAGTTGACTGTCAATAAGCTGTGAATCAGCCCGTGATTCCCATAAGAAATTGGACTGATAAACATCTCTTTGTTGCCACATTTGTCAGATTAAAAGATTTATTATGTTTTTTTTTTTTAACAACTCAATTGTCAATGGAAGTCTGTGTGTCTGCACTTGATTAGCTCCTCTGAAACGAGTCAAAGTAGTGCTCTAATCCACGTTTCTGGGAAGACTCCAATTTTGTGTCATTCATATATATGAATTATTCTTTGCTCTCAGTGGCCTTTTTTATCACCTCGTGATTATCAAAGTGACTAATCTAAAATGAATCTTAAGAAAGAGTGGCACATTCAATAGTTGAAATGGGATTTCCACAGTGAGATGCTCTGAAATATTAAATGTGGGTGAACTAATTAAACTAATTGTATTCATGTGCATGAAAGAATTCAGTTCTTCCCAATGCTGTAAAGGGCAGCACAAAATATAGTGCTGTCACATTGCATGAGCAGAAATATAATGAGCACATTGTTATACAGGCAGCACCAGACACATAAGACACTGAGCTCTAAGTCTCTGTCTTCATCACAGCTTAAGTGTTGACTCACCATATGGTGTTTTTTCTTACATAAACAGCTCCAAATATGCTCTATTACACTATATTTATCACAAAACCATATTTCTGTGACCCCTCTACTAAAGTGCCAAGAATTACAGCAGCATAGCCTCCGATGGGGTGTTGGGAAGGTAAACTGTGATATTGTGGTGTATAGACACATTTATGGTTCTGGGACTTTGCATTTATAACAGATTCTAGAAGATCCAAGGCACAACTTGATTAAGACCAAGAGTTTTCAGGTAGCGTCACTGGGTTAAAAGGCTAGGGCACTAGTTAAAAAGTTGTTCTCATTACCACACTGGCTATATAGTATGCTGCCCAATGCTGCCTAATTTTACTGTGCACATCAAAATCACATCATGGTATTTATTGATGAATATCAAAGGCAAACCCTATGCCAACAAATAGGGTGGGCAAGAGCTCTGAGGCATAAACAAATGCCTGCTCACTAACATGCTCACAATGACCACGCTAACTTGGTATTTTTTAGGTGTAATGTCCTCATGAGCAGCATTGTACTTTATCCTGTTTACATGCTAATATTTGATAATCAGCAGTAATCATAAAGCACAGCTGAGGCTGATAGGAAAGCTATTTATAATGTGGGTTTTAGGTCATAAACCAATGTATTTGACAAACTTAATAGTTGATCATTACTGAAGTGATTTTTATTGATCCTGTTGCAAACATTGATGTCTTTACCAAATTGCCAATCTATCCAATAGTGTTGATTCTCCAACAGCTGAATGGGGATTTCAACACAGCTGCTATATTCTGCAGTACTTTACACTGACCATGCTATTCCACTGAGGAGTGTTAACATGGTTGTTACACTGCATGAAAAGTTGGATTTTCGTCAGTATGCAGCACTGTAGGTTGTCGTGGAATTTCAGGTTTGCGACTGCGCGCAGCAATTTGCAGGCAACACCGAAAAACTGCCATGAATTGTCGGAAACTGATGTGGGCCTTGCATGGCAGTTGTCCCCCCATGACCCCCCTCCCCCTGATTCTAGGGGAGGCTTTAACATGTAAATGAAAATGCTGTGAGCTATACAAATGCAAATCAGGGTAGCAGGGGAAGTTTTACCCCAGGTGACCTTTTTCTAAATGGTATTAACTTCAGACAGAGGCCGGCAAATTGGGGGTCTGTTCTTGTCCGCCGATTTTCCGCCTCGGAGGGTACACTTAATTCCGCCTCGACTGCTATCTAAAACCGAGGCGGAAATGTGCCGGCCCGTGGGTGAGATGGGCAGAGGTGTCAATGACCTGCACTGCTGTGCGACCCACAACCGAGGAATTTTCAAACCAAGAAACAGCTGATCACAGCAGTCAGTCCATCATTTCATCCGCGGACATCAAGATGAACAACTGGACAGCGGCTGAGATCCAGGAGATGCAGCGTCTCCTCGGTCTCTGCAGCTGTTTAGTTGTGCTAGCTTGTTGTTGTGTCAGCAAGCAAGAACGGTCGCTACTTTCAAATTAAAAGCCCCCCGCTAAGAACCCAGTTCTAAACTCCAGTGGGGTGCAATGTAAAGCTCTTATTTTGAAGACAGAGAGAAAGAAGCCGCTGCCTCATCAGAACTCCACGTACATAGATGAGACGTGACAGTGGAGCGACTTGAACCTTTCTGAGTTATAATCCATTAACAAAACTTCCTTGTGGGGGCCAACAAGTCGCTCCACTTCCACTTATTCAATGTGCTTAAATATGAGTAATATTTCAGAGGAGCGTCCATTTGTGTTTGTTAAACTAACTGCTTGTTAACCAGAGTTAAGAATAATCTGACAGCTGTCTGTGTCGGCTGTTAATCTTGCCAGAAATCTTAGACTTCTTCCAGATATTGACTTTACTGTGGCTTTGCTGTTGTAAACATTGCTGTTCCTACTAACAGTCACAGTAGCCATTTCTTTGTTTTGTCACATCTTTAGATGTGTAGCCTGTATTTCTAGTTTGCACTTGCCCTCCAATAAATAGCCTAATAATGAACCAGTGTTGCATTGAACTGCAGCTTCCAAACCTCAGTATTATGATGATGTGAATAAACTCACGTTGACAATAATTTGTTGACACAAATGAAATGGCAGTTGCATAGCTTTCTATAAGTACTTTGTTTATTAATTTTACATTAATCAATCTAGGCTACATATTTTATAACTGAGGCCCGAAATACTGCCCTTTTCTGACTTTGAGCCCCTGCCCCTCTATAATCATGTGCACGTCCCTGTGTGTAAGTAACTGTTACTGTTTTCTCCCTCGTTTATTTTTACTGTGACTTGCGTTTCTATATTCATACCACTCTCTTTTAATTGTTTTCCAGCTGCCTGTAAGACATTACGAAACCGTACGCAGGACAACAAACAACCAGATCTTGCATCGCAGGCTGAAGCTGTGGGGAGTTCAGTTTGGAGTTGATCGAGAAGAAAGAGGGTAAGACTTGTCAGAGTAGATCCGTTTTTGGTCAATGTGACTAGGCGTGGTTTCGCTGCTATTCATATGCAAATTAGAGCCGTTCGCACCTCTGGGAGCTCCACTGACGTCATGGTTTGTTTCCGACAATTTGTGGCACAGTGAACGCGGCGTTTGCAGGCCGTAAATTGTCGTTAACTGCCGGAAATTAGGGAGATTTTCGGGCGTTTACGGGGACGAAAATCCCACTTTTCATGCAATGTTAGTTGGAGCAATAAGGCAGCAATACTCTACTAAAGTGCCAAGAATTACAGCAGCATAGCCTCCGATGGGGTGTTGGGAAGGTAAACTGTGATACGGTGGTGTATAGACACATTTATGGTTCTGGGACTTTGCATTTATAACAGATTCTAGAAGATCCAAGGCACAACTTGATTAAGACCAAGAGTTTTCAGGTAGCGTCACTGGGTTAAAAGGCTAGGGCACTAGTTGAAAAGTTGTTCTCATTACCACACTGGCTATATAGTATGCTGCCCAATGCTGCCTAATTTTACTGTGCACATCAAAATCACATCATGGTATTTATTGATGAATATCAAAGGCAAACCCTATGCCAACAAATAGGTCGAGAAGAAAGAGGGTAAGACTTGTCAGAGTAGATCCGTTTTTGGTCAATGTGACTAGGCGTGGTTTCGCTGCTATTCATATGCAAATTAGAGCCGTTCGCACCTCCGGGAGCTCCACTGACGTCATGGTTTGTTTCCGACAATTTGTGGCACAGTGAACGCGGCGTTTGCAGGCTGTAAATTGTCGTTAACTGCCGGAAATTAGGGAGATTTTCGGGCGTTTACGGGGACGAAAATCCCACTTTTCATGCAATGTTAGTTGGAGCAATAAGGCAGCAATACAGTCCTCAGCTATTGTCCATCAATTCAGAACAGAGAGAGGCACCACCTTGTGATGCTATTTAGGATTACAATATAACCTTATTACCAAACACTAGCCCATTTCACACAGAGACTCTGCATTTTCTCCACAGCGAAGGCTCACCAATTCTCTGCATTTGTTTGTTCACACAGAACCAAGCAGCTCCAGTGTAAAGCTACACCACCATGTCAATTCATACAGCACTCCGGCACTAAGGGATCCAAAAGAGGTGTGACGGTACACACAGTAGGCAATATGAGGGGGGATGAGGGGGGATGCCGTCCCCCTTGTTAGCAAAATTACCAAAAAGCATCCCCCTTGTTAACCTACCATCAGTCTCCATCCGCTAGCAGCAGATAGTGTGTGACAAATCACAAGCGGTCGCGATCAGCTCCGGTGCACAGTGAAGTCAAGCCGGGCACAGCTGCTTTGCGATCCGGCTGCCCGGTTTATTTTTGACGAAAGCCGCAAAAAGCTGCACAGCGCAGATCGCGCCGGCAGGAAGTCAGAGATACAGGAAATGCATAGAGCATCCGGTCAATTTTTAAAATAAAATACCGTGTACAGACTCCTTATTGTATAAAAACGAAAAAATGACCGGATCAACAAAAGTTTGCTATTCATGTTCTAAAACCAAAATGTTACTTTTTGTTAGCATTTCTAAGTGTGTCCTTTCAGAACATGGTGGCTTATCTTATCTTGCCAATTGTCATTTTTGTGCTGGTTTATAGTTTAATCATTAATGAGGTAGCTGTTACATTTCCTGACACCAGCTGTTTTATCCCCCATTGAAACGCACTCTGCTGGCCAAACTATGTCATTACACCTATTTTGAATTAACCCAAGCATGTTTTTCTGCATTATACTTTTTAAATATAAGGTTGTAAAACCTTATAAATCACCCGATAAATCAATAAAGGCAAATACTGATAAGTCGGGCTCTGCTATTTTGCACAATGTTCAATGTCCTTCAAGGAATTTAGATGCTAAAAATTTCCAAGGGGTCATGTAACTTAAAATAACCCTGCTTGTAATGTATTGTGAGAAACATGAGAAAACCCTGCCTTAAAAAACTCGGTCCACTGCATACAATTTATTTACTCATTACTTTAATACAGTTATAAAAAGACTTGTAGTGGGTAGAGAAGGCAGACAACTGGATAAAATGGAATTGTAGAATTAGGAATGTCACAGTTATGGTTAAGGCGTCCTGCCACAATGTCCTTTGGGAGGTGTACATAGGTGTGTCGGGGCAGGGTGGTGTTCCCATTGGACCATCCCCCTTGTTAAAAATTAACAAATCACCTACTGGGTACACATCATGACATTGACATCTGTGTGGTTTTTTTCAATGTGTTTCCCCGGTGTCCAATTTTCAATCTAAATACGTACCATGCATCCTGAAAAGTGTTACATTTCCTGCTCCAAATTAAATAATTACATAATCACCATCAGCATCAGAGGACACCGTCTGTCTGTCTCACTAGGGGGGAGGGATGCTGTTTTCTGGAAAGTTCACTGAAGTCTGGGTCAGGAGGGCTGACCGTCATAGTGATTTTTTTCAAGACAGTAACTACAACAACACAATAGTGGAAGGAGACAAACACATGGTGAGTTAGTTTTTTACCAGGGACAGCGATGTTCTTTGGGCAGAAAAGTGACAAAGAGTCGGTAGGACAGACAGGAGGACAGATACTTCTCCATGTATAATTGCGGTATTTCTTTCCTCATATAAGTTGCTTGACACTACCAGTTACCTCAGTACTGTTGTTTGGTCCTGTAATGTTGCTTTGCGGGTTTGAAGTGGGGGTCATTTCTCTTTTATTTGATTACTGAAGGATCTGTGTAGCTGTCAGACTATGAGCACCATCAGATTGACATGTCCACGCTCCGCGACTTCTTCTTATCCATTCACAATGAGATCTAGATGCAGGAAGCATTCACAGGGATAGGAACATTTGGCCATTGGTCATTACAACCCATGTTAAAGTAATACATTGAAAGAAAGCAGAACATGAATTGTAGAACTATTGACTCCAAAAAAATTGGAGCCACCAAACTAAAATGAGAAATGTGTTGAGTCAGAGTAGAAGTTTGGAGTAGATACAAGAGCATATCATTTCTTGTATTATTATTGTTACTCCTTTAAATGTCATAGTGACTGTAGAGGGAACTTGGAGTGGAGAAAAACTGATGCTGAAATAGCTCTTAAAGGTTAAGTTATATTCAGCATAGAGCATGGCTACCTTTTCACAAAGGTTAAACACTTGCATTATGAACTAACATGATTCCCACAATGAAGGTACATTAATGATAAAATGGACAGAAAGGCCTGAACATCTTTTGAAGTTTGATATTGATTCATGCAAAAACAATGATAAACACAGTATTGCATGTGTGGTATTGGCTTCTGGACTTGTTAATGAAAAATGGTCAAAATTAGGTAGCTCCAAAACTATAGGAGGCAGCATAACCACTAACTATACTCTCTGCTGTTGCAATCTCTGTCTCTAGTGACTAGCTGCCATTAATCAGAATCACAATCAGAATCAGAAATACTTTAATGATCCCAGGGGGAAATTATTTTTGTTACACACTCCAGATATACAAACAACATATATTATACAAGCAACATCTATTAAGAACAAAATATAAATAAAAAAAATTAGCAAGTAGCTCGCCTAGCTAAGTTCCAATCCCATCTTCCAGACGTGTTATTACAAGGCAGGATAGGCTGGAGCTAGCTGATTAGCATGCTAACTTCAGTAGACATCTCTGCAGCACAATACATGAACGTCTTTGACATTAAGTCTTCACTGTTGTTTCTTCACATGTTGTGGATATGATATGTTCATTTGTTCAATGTTTAAACTAATCTGTCCATAGCTTAGAAATTGCCCCGTTAATAGAAATAGGACATAAGTTCCAATTCAAATCAATACAGAAAAAATGTATGTAGTTATGTCGAAATAATTATCTTTTTGTAAAGATGTTAAGCAACTGATACCAAATAATTATTCATTTTAAACATTGCATTTATAATTTGTTTTTATTTATGAAATGTGGGTTATTAAATAGAAATCCACTCATAGTAGTCATGAACAACACGTTTTCATTCCCATCATATTAGGACTTTTGAATTGTTATTAATATTGTCAGTCAGTCAAGGATTGGTTAGGTTTAGGCACCAAAAGTACTTGCTTAGCTTACAGAAAAGATTTTTTAAAAAGTCAAACTTAGCAGCTTAACTGACCAGGCAACTATATTTGGACTGAGGACAGGCTGTCAAGAACTGGACAGTTTTTTGCAATGGATGAATTTAGACTTCATCTACAGTTTCTGATTTTTTTTTTCTTTATCTAAGCAGAAGTCAAAGTCTCTCTATGAGAAACTGACCCAGGATATTTGACTTGAGCCTCTCAGGTCAAAATGACTGGTGAAAAATCACATCAAGGACCTATATTTGTACACATGCTAAATGTGTGCTCAAAGAAAATATGTTATAATCCAAGAGTATAAACTTGTATGATGAGGAAAAGATGTATTTGTATCATTGAAAAAAACATGTTCACTATACTAGTCATGAAATGGTAGATGTTTTAAACATTCCATCATTCAGAACATTTTAAATCCATGTTTACCCTGAAGTTTTAGTGTGAGTGTGTCAAATTTTGGAACTAGAAATGAAATGAAGGGAAAATAAAATGAAAGATTTTGATGAAAAAAAATAGTTGAACTGGGGATCTTGCTTTTTCCTGGAGCTTCCTTGTCTGACAACTGAACAAGTTCTATCTGCTGATAAAGAAATGCAATACTGTCCAAAGCTGTGTAACAAGTGAGTGATTGGAAAATTAATTCAACCGTTCCAAGATGGAGTCTGACCTATTAAACTCAATCTACTGCAGTTTTTCTGTCAATAAAAAGTGTCAACACACACCTCTACAATCAGCAGTCCAAATATAAATCCTGTTCAGCTTTACCACATAATGGATCTTTTTGCCATCTGAATCATATTGCTAATACAGTTAATTTCTTTATTTGACATTTCTTTTAGCAATGTTTTCCTTGATGTTTCCAAAGCTAAGTTTGAGGAAAATTGTAACAAATCATTTGGCAAAATGTGTTGTTGCCTACATACCCTACCTTCCATTCCATAAATGTAGAAGTAATTACAGAAATGAGAAAACAAGTTTTTTTCAAGTCCCTGAAGTGAAGCAATTTTGATAAAGTGCTTCATGTCTGCAGAAACTCAGACTGTGTTTTTCTCATGTTGCTTTAAGATGAGTACAGAACATCCACCTAAATCCAACACGTTAAGTTTGAAAAGCTTGGAGGTCACATCAGTCATCGGGAAAATAGATCGACAGTTTTACAAGGTTTGACCTGTCTTTGTTGTAGAGAAAGGTGAAGTATGCGGGCCATAGCTTTTGTCCTCTCCTCTCTGGTCCATCTTTGACAGTAAGGAGGAAAAAGAGCGCCTTTTAGCTACCACCAGGGGACTGAGAAAAATCCATGGTCAGTCAGCTTGTCAGAGGTAACCTATTGGGATTTCAGATGTACTGCAGTGAGTAAAGCCCCCCCTGAGAGAAGAAAAGACAACCAGTGAGACACACATAAGGCTTTTATGACGATGAACAGTGCAATGTCTAGACACCCATTGTTAAAATGATCAGGATTGTTGCAGTCGCTCACCGGGTGGCCGACATGAAGGGAAGACGCTGAGAGCAAACACAAGGCAGCATATCCAAGTCAGGATGCGGAGGAAGTAATATACAGAATGCCATTTAACAAGACATGTTACAAGGCTGAAATTAGTTTTCTGAGGTCTCGCTGTAATACATTTTATATAATGTTGTTATAAACTGTGTGCAGATTTTATTTCTTGAGAGAGGAAGACATGTCTATTTATTGTTTGTTACACTGATTCAGGTGTGTCTGCATACGTAATCAGACTGCTCAGAGCACTTGCAGCAATTCACAGAATTGTGACTTTTGGACAATAATTATCTCATTTGCATTTATTATCAAACTTTAAAAATAGACAGATCCTTTGCAGCTCGCTTCGCCCTGCTCATCTTGTGCAAAGTGGCCAGCAAACCTTCACTCAATCAGAATTTAAATTAGCTTATTCAGCTGAATGCTGTCGACACATAAAAATTATATTTGCTGGGGATTTGTCAAGGACAATCAAAAAGTAATTTACTATGTATTTGCTGACCATATATGTGTTTTTGTTTAATTTCCTTGAATAGAAAGAAAAAAAAAGCTTATCTATAATTTTTAATATTCAAGGATGCATATAAAGTGGCATATTCCATATCTTGGTGAATTGTAGAAATTAAGCTGTAATAGGCATATTTTTTTATTCAAGTGACTGTCCCACAGTTCGGCTTTTGAATACCTTTATTAGCACATCATAATTTACAGCATTGTATGTGTGGTACCGTAATCCCTGTAGCAGGGGCTGAGGTCCTGAGCAGACAGGGATTATAGACATTTACTACTCCAAGGACCAAAGAATAATCCAGTGTGTTTCAATATGAGGTCTTCCTGATAGATGGCTACAGTGCCACTTTTTGAGTGTGTTGTCATACATTTTAAGTTTTTCACATATCATTCAACAGCACCCACATTTAATGAGTTATAGATGTACAGCAAAGTTAGGTGTCCATCTTTCAGCATCATATTCAATCATCAATCAATCAGTCTCTATTTGTACAGCACCAATTCACAGCAAAAGTCATCTCTAACCCTAACCCAAATTGAACAAGTCTAAACCATAGACCTTGATTGGTTTATTTACAGAGACGCCTGAGTCAAACTGAGTCAAGGGTTACAGATAGTCATACATATAAATAATACATAATTGCAAATTCCATGGTAGTTTTGTACTTCCTACTTTGAAGTGTTAGGGTTAGGGGAGAATACAAACAAACTACTAGACCATCATCCTCAGGCCTGTGAAACCTGTTTTAATCAGCCCTTCACTACACATCCCCTGCATCACCTCATGTTGAGTTTCTCCAGCTGCTATTTGATCGTGGTGTCCTAAATTGATTTTGAATTATCCCTGGTTCAGTCACCTTCAGTCACCCACCTTTTGTCAGGCTCTCACCTATGAGAAGCCTGTCCTCTAATTGCCACATATTTTAAATTCCCCTTAATGAAAATGACTGCTCTGGACAATGGGAGGAAATTACATTTGAGCAATGGGTGACTGGCTCTTTAGCCGTGCCCCGCCTCCCCTGAATAACGCTACCATCCGCTCCCACCATTGCCCACCCTCCACAAAGCCCCTGATGGAACATCTGTAAAGATGGATTTAGACTCAATGATAATTTTCCTAATTAAACCACACAATATTTAATTAAGAGCCATTTTCCTTTTCCTCCTTCCCTCTCTCTCTCTTTTCTGTTGATAAGGTGGGAGTTGAGAGGACTGCAGCCCAGAAAATACTCATTTGGTGAAATAAGGGAATATCTTTGTAATGAACGTTGACTTAATGTCTTCACAGCTCAATCCCAGTACAGAGGGCTGCCATCTCTTCGTTCTTCTTTTGATCTCTGTATCATCACTGCTCAATGAAAACCTGCTATCTAAGTGGGCATACCAGACAGTGCTTGAGCTTTGTGGTTAACATCTAGGCCAGTTTTGTTAGAATGAGGCAATATTTTTATTTCAAATATAACATTAACAATATTACAATGCAGATATTTGAGTAAAATAAAAATAAATAATAAAAAAATAAATACATAAAATGCAGTTTTTATTTTTTTTTCAATTTATGTTGGGAATCGATATTATTGATTATTAATTAAAATATTATTATTAATTGATACAATTATGATAGTTAATTAATGAAACTTACTAACTAAGTAAGTAACTATGAGTCACTAAAGAACACGGGGCACCACCCTGAAATCAGGGATCAATAATCAAATGATATACCTTTAGTCTTAAAGCCTGAAATGAATCAAATTGTCAATATTATGAAAATTTCAATAATTAGTTAAGAGGGAAGGCGTAAATCCAAGCACTGACCATCTCAACCAGCTGTTACTGTAATATGGGATTGTGCAAAATAATCACAGATGCTGCTCAGTTAAAATCAATTTATATATATATATATATATTAGGGCTGTCAAACGATTAATTTTTTAATCGCGATTAATCGCATTTTGTCCATAGTTAACTCGCGATTAATCGCAAATTAATCACAATTTTTTTGGCACATTTTTTTCAGTTCTAAATGTATCTTAATGTATTTTTTCATGTTCTTAATACTTTTAACAACATAAGAAAGGTCAAATATGCTTGCATTATGAAAATGTTTATTCAACACTTCAAATCATACAGGAAAATAAATCCAGGGTTGTCTGCTTTTGGCGAGGGGGGGCGTTGGGCTCTCTGTATCTGCCGTCTGTTTGGCTTGCAAGTGGTGTCCACTGACACTGCATGTTTTTCTTCTTCGCCTTTTTCACGCAGTGTGCTGCTTTCTGTCAGTCAGTATCACACTGATGATCGCCATGGCTCCGGTGCAGCAAAACAATAAAAAGTACGACTTGAAATTCAAACCTTCTGTCGTGATATATTCAGAGGAAAACTCGGGAGAAGCAGCCGCTAAACGTTTCTCTGTCGACCCCACGAGAGTGAGAGAAACGGAGCTTCAGCGTCTGTCCGAAGAGGACAGCAGCAGGGCCAGGCTGCCTGCTGGAGGGAGGAAGAAGGCTAGCGAGGAGCCTGAGATAAACATGCGGGGATGAGTTATCAGCAACCGGGCACGCCACGAGAGAGTGTCCCGCAAAATGATCAGGGCGATGGCGAAACAAATGTACGCCACCGTGAGTGACAGCAGAGATGAGGAGTTTGCAGCGAGTGCTGCTTTTCAGTCTGCCGTGTTTTTAACGAACCGCCAACCCTGCTGCTTCTTCTTCTGATTCCCTTTCTTATTCTTCTGCCACCCTCTGTATAAAGACGTTGCGTTATCGCGTTATTGACGCGTTAACTTTGACAGCCCTAATATATATATATATAATTATTTATATATATATATATATAAAAATATATATATAATATATATATATATATATATATATATATATTATATATATATATATTATATATATATATATATATATATATATATATATATATATATATATATATATATAACTACATATATATATATGTATATATATATATATATATATATATATATATATATATATTATATATATAGGCTTGTAATTAATTAATCTCAATTAACCTCAATATTTGACAGGAGAAGCAACATTTTTCAATTTCAATGGATTTTGTTATATGACTGACTGACTGAGTGGAAACCTAACATTGCAAAATAGTATAGAATAATATCCTTTGCATAAAATAAACAGCCCAACAGTTAAACAAAAAGTCCACTGCAATCCACTTCGCCAGTGCATTTGTTAATTTGTCAGTTGTGGACTGAACCCTGTCATCTTGTCGAGTATAGTTTGGCAACACTGCCTGCTCAAACTAGGAGCTTTCTGTGCTAGCTACAACATGTTTGGCATTGAGGTGGTGGCAGAGGCTGGAAGTGCTCCAGTGATAGGCAACTTCTTGCTTGCACAATTTGCACACAACTGTGCTTTTATTCAGGTTACCACCTGGTAGTTACTAAAATCTCCGCCCACTGAACCCAGCAACGATTTCTCATCAGCTTCCATTTCTTGCGTTGTGTCCAAGCATCAGTATTACGGGTTTGCCGGGAACTCGCGCAACGAGCAACATTCCGAGCTGTTTGGAGTGCAAAAATAAGTTTATGGTACACTGTCATGACAAAGTAGTATGTCTCATTTGAATGCATACTGCATGCAACCATATGTACTTCGTAAGGACAGCTGCAGTATGCACAGTAAAAGGAAAAAGGTATGCGATTTGGAAAGCACCCCCAGGCACGGAGAACTTGTTGTGCATGTAGGAAGGCAAGCCCTCATAAAAGAAAGAGGGTTGCTCAGGTTTCTAACTTGGAGGATGTTGCATATTGTTTCTCATAGAGACGGGAACCTTGACAAAAAGTAAGACACAGATAGCTGAAGGGAGGGTCACCTAAAATCAGCACCTTAAGGCAGGCTTGTATTAACAGCCTACATCCTGTGAGGTCTGGGTTTCATGGACAATCCATAATGCAACTGTTATTTAAAAACTAAATAACCATACATTTGTTTTGAATCCAAAATGAAGAAAAAAACAATTAACTCATCGGGGCTGGGAGAGCATCATGCTATGCGGGGTTGAGGTAAAGTCTGAACAAGTGAGTCTTGAGTCTTTTGCAAAAGATGGCGAGTGACTCTGCTGTCCTGACATTGGTTGGGAGTTTGTTCCACCACTTGCTCTCAGCTATGGCGGTACCAGCCGGCTAGCTGGAAGAGGGGGGTTACATGGGAGAATTTTGGTAGACTGAAAAAGATGGACACTGCAGCATTCTGGATACGCTGCAATGGTTTAGCTAAGAGCAACAGCATATGGTATTGACTGTTAATGTGCAGCTGATAGACTAAAACGCACCATGTCTGTTTTGACAATGAAAGTACTATAGTACGTTTTCTGAAGGATGCACTGTGAACAGTGATGTCTGCTCTCAATTATTAGAAATATCACTGGCATATGGTACGTGGCAATGGGAAGTAGTTGCAAGAAATGACCAGCAGGTGTCGCACTATGTGAACCTTTTCATCAGTAGGTTTTTTACGGTGGCCGACGAGGGCAAACGCAGCGACAGCCAAACGCTGCGAATACATAAACAATGCAGAACCAAAGACACACAAAACACATGCAACAACAAAATGCTGCAACAACATAATGCTGCAAACAAAGAAATGATGCAGAACCAAAACGACACAAACCCCAAAACACATACAATAGAGAAATGCTGCATATTGGGCCAACACAATGGAAGTGTTAATCTTTTTGAACTGTTATTGTTATATTATTGTAAATGATTATAACCAAATATTTAAACCACGTACCTTTTTATGTCGCCTCTCTAAAAGTTTTTCTCTATAATAATGTCCATAAATGCAACAACTTTTTTTAAATGAAAAAATGCAATACTGCTGTTTCATGACTTTTCATGAATGTCTTTTTTTCGTTATATAAAAGCCTATTTTGATACAAATTCTGCCTACTTTCTGTTAATAAAGAGTTCAAAATGATGTGTGCGTTTAAACAGTAGGCAAGAGGTCGAGGGGTGGGGCGATGGAGTCATCGTTTTGGAAAGTATGCGGATTCGCCGTCCACACGACAATGGGAGGGCTGCGTTTTCGGAGCCTGCTATCTTAAAAAAAAAAAAAAAAGGGTTCAACGATCAGTCGACTACGGCGAACTCTGATGAATCTGATTCGACTATGAAAATCCTTAGTCGAAAACAGCCCTATATAAATTACACAAAAGACAAAGAAAATATATGTTTTACCTATTTCAGCCATAAGCGGACATGGCCAGTGGTGCCGGTCTTCTATAACATCTCAGACCTGGCTGGGATCAATGCCAGCATCTTATTCAAGGAGCACCAGCAGCAGGTACGTGGTTTAAATATTTGGTTATAATCTTTTACAATAATATAACAATAACAGTTCAAAAAGATTAACACTTCCGCTGTGTTGGCCCAATATGCAGCATTTCTCTATTGCATGTGTTTTGGGGTTTGTGTCGTTTGGTTCTGCATCGTTTCTTTCTTTGCAGCATTTTTCCGTTGCAGCATTTTGTTGTTGCATGTGTTTTGTGTGTCTTTGGTTCTGCATCGTTTATGAATTTGCAGCGTTTGGCCGTGGCTGCGTTTGCCCTCATCGGCCACCGTAAAAAACCTACTGATGAAAAGGTTCAGATAGTGCAACACCTGCTGGTCATTTCTTGCAACTACTTCCCATTGCCACGTGCCATATGCCAGTGATATTTCTAATTATTGAGAGCAGACATTACTGTTCACAGTGCATCCTTCAGAAAACGTACTATAGTACTTTCATTTTCAAAACAGACATGGTGCGTTTTAGTCTATCAGCTGCACATTAACAGTCAATACCATATGCTGCTACATTACTTAATTTAATTTATTTATTTAGGCAATCTTTTTCTCTTGCATTACTTTGTAATCCATGCACCAGCAGAACATTTCAAAAATGAACGAAAGGATGTTCATTTGATATGACAAACATTTTTCTTGTCATTGAAGGTCATAAAACAAAATCATGTGCGGCACCGCTCGGGAAGAGCATAATGAAGCTATAATGAATAGAGATGCACCGATCAGGACTTTTGGGGCCGATCACCGAAAACAGTATCTGCCGATCCCGATATTGCCGATCATGATCACAGCGTCAAATCCATAAATTCTTCTATATTGTTGTCTTGTGTAACTTTAATAAATTTAATTAATGATTCTTCTTACACAACATTGACATTGTATTATTAAGTATAAAAATTAGGAGATGAGAAAGTATCATGAACTGACCACCGTTTTATTGCAGGCTGAGGCAATGTGCAATATTTAGCACTCTAGAGACTCTCTTGGAGACAACTTGGACTCAGCTTACATAGAGTAACTGTAGCTTACTAGTGGAAATGCATGCAGTCAGGGTGGGAATTTCGTCATTTTAGGGGCAAGTCCATTTGGCCTTCAATTTTTTTTTTTCAGGGGCACCAAGGCCACATGACAGGCACAAAGGCCACTGAGTAAAATGTGTTGATTTACCTTTCAGACTGATACCATAACATCCTAATTTATAATTAGACATGGATTATGTATTAAAACATTTTTTAATATCAAAATCAAGTTAAAGTTACATTAGAAAGTAGTTTTTGTTAATAAGGGTAGGATTAGGTGATTTTTGTGACACCACACTGAATATTAGTGTTATTGAATATTTCTCCCAATAGAAATTCCCCCAAATTACGGCAAAGCACATTTTTTCCAAACAAAAAATTGTAGAATAACCAGCAGGAGACCACTGGATGTGCGGAGTGATTTTGGTGACACTACACTCTGAATAATAGTGAAGTTATTGAATTTTTTGTAGCTTCTCTTTTCGGTGTTGCACTTTGTAGATGGTCCCTGCGCCCTCGTCTCACAGACGGCTGACCATAGAGACCAGAGTTAATGTCCAGACGCTCATTTTGATTAACATACGGTTGTAGCACGTTGTCTTCCTTACTACGGTAGGAAAGTTCCGTCGTTTGTGTTTTAACAAAGTTTCACCTATAAGTTATTGATCCGGGAAGTTCGAATCTGTGAATATATTTTCAACTTTACCGAACTAAATCCTACCACATACGTCAGTTACGTATCATGTCAAAACCGGCTGCGCTCGCTCACTGTGCTGTAAGTGTCGTTCTTCTGTTTTGAGACGCTGCTGCTGTGTGAGAGGCTTTCACTTGAGATCATCGTGATGATGAGACTCCACCTGCACGAACCGCGGACTCACTGAAGTTACTGTGAGTGACTACTGTGCACTCAGGTGGCTGTAATTCAAGGCCAGCCCACTACGCTGACCGGGCCAGGGGCACAGAGGCCACTGTGGCTGCATCAAGGCCAAAGCGCGGGGTGAAATTCCCACCATGCATGCAGTCAATGCACTGTCTCTATAATGAAACGTCATCTGATCGGCCTGATTTGATCCATTTTGAGAACTCCCATCAAAACCGATTGGGGCATTATCGGCCGATTGCGATCGGTCGCCAATCGATCTGTTCATCTCTAATAATGAAGCTAAAGGCGTAGTCATGACGTAGTCTCGTCTCGTCTGGTCTGGTCTGGTCTGTCTGTCGCAATTTGTGTTAACATTGCGCTGTCTAAAGGCCGAGACGTACGCGAGAACCTTTATTTTGAAGAGCACAGCACAAATATAATTGATAGAGCACACTAGCCAATCAGAGGCAATGGAGTGCCAAAGGCCCACCCCCCAATGGAAACAAAATATTGAGTGGAAAATTTATGTTGTCAGTACGAACAAAAAAACAAGAAATCGAGCCAAATTGGTGATTTCTGTTTTTTGCCCACAATTAGAAAAACAAAAAAAAGACCTGTTTCTGGTTTCTGAATGTGTCATTTATACCCAAAAAAAAAGGTTAAAACGTACCTTGGTCGCCATGGCCCATTTTTTCATTTCCCTTTTATTTTAGCATAAAATTGAAGTATGAAAAAACAAACCGTTATTTATTTTTTGGTATCAGATTCATAAACAAATAACAAAATAAGGAATTGATTTTTTCACTTCCATTTTAGTTTTTAGTTTTTAGAATTTGAAAACAAAACGAAAAAATGTAGATTTGTTTTTTTGTTTCCAGATGAAACCAATAAAAATATAATTCAATATCTGTCCAATTTAATTTTTTGGATATTCCTGGCCACCCCTGGCCGTTTTTTACAAACCAACCGCAACTGAACAACTACTGAATAGCACAGTTGTCTTTTTTGTGGTGTGATTAAACAGTAAATTCATCATGGCCCACTCCTCCCTCCCTCTGGTTGTACAGTGGGACTACCAGGGCACCCAGGGGGGTGGACAAGGGAGGACAGCCAAGATTAGGCACCCCGCTGTGGCCTCGGTTCCCACCATCTTGTCCAGTAGATTACCACAGCCACGAAAGTCTCTGTTCCTGTAACTAATATGTTACACCACATTGAGTTCTGTGCTTTTTCACAAACAAACGCACCAACCTGGATACCAACCAGCTCTCTAGTTTGGTCACCGTTAAGCCTGAAATACACCGGGCCAACCGTTGGCCGTCTGAAGTGTTTGGGGACACTCGGACGAGTTTGGGAACAAATCTGTTTGGTGTGTTCAGCTGCATCGGAAGCTTTTGGAACCACACGAACAGCGTCTGCTCCGATTCAGCATGCAAAGTCTGAGAAGGTTGGCTGTTGGCCGTCTAAGCCATTGGATTCTCTGATTGGTTGTGTGCTAGCTGTATGACCATTCTGATTGGCGGTGTGCTAGCGAATCAGTGCGGTGTGTGGGAGGGGAGGAATACTATGTGCGCTTTGTTTCTCTATGCACTCCGTTCCTTCATTTCCTGTTTTCATCTTTTGGAGTACTGGCATGAGACTAGCACCACCTGCTGTTAAGAAGGCTTATTGCATCTCGCACAAGCGCAGAACTTACACGCTACTGTGGAGTTGGCAGCACGTCGAAGCGATATGTTCAGTGCAACATTTCTGCCGAACCTGTCAGATGAGAGGCAACTGAGGGGTCAGATAAAGGCAGTTGGCTGTTGGTTTGAGTCTGGGCGGTGTGTGGGGGCCTTTAGTGTGAAGAACTATTGCTCTTCTCAACCTCGTTGCAACTCTGTGTTGATACATTAAACCAACACGGCTTCCGGAGGTCTTTTTGGACAGCCGTGACAGTCCCAGCTCCCATACATACATCTTCTCCCGCACAGAGAAGTAGCTGCTCTGCAGCACACGAGAGATATGAAGTTAATTAAACTGCCAATCCCCGTGAGGACCTTGACAGCCAGTAAAGACCAGTGCTTGGATCAGAACAGAGGAGGGGGTAGGTGTGGAGCAATCTGCATTGTGCCATTAATTTTATTCAGAAACTCCCCAAAATAGTGTCCATATATGAGACTTTTAACATTCTATGTTGTCCAGCTTTCTGATGGAATATATGAATCTCAGGCTGTGTGCTCAATAATATTTTGTGCCATCAGTTAAAAAAGCCTTTTACAGTGTGTGAATAAGATGGAAGTTTAGAGCAGTCATCCATCCGACTGATAATGGGGAATGGTGGGACCAAGAGGAAACTTTATTTCTGATATCTTGACTAAGGCCTGTTAAACCTGCAGAGAGATGCTCACAATGCATTTATTACAAGTCTAAGTCAAGTCTCAAGTCTTTGAGTTCGAGTCCAATTCAAGTCATGGCATGGTTGTAATGAGCAATTTATCATCTGCTGCATGCCATTCATTTGCTTAGAACACTGCATAGTTAGGAATTCAAAGCATGTACTGTATTATCATCACTCTTTTGTCTTTTAGCATTAGAGTATTATCAGCACTGATTAGTTGTTTGGTATATGATCACTTTAAACAGGCTATTCAAATGCATTATGAAAAAAAACAAGCTTTCCCTTAAAAAGGTATATACGTTTTATAAATACATAGCTATAGTAACTAAAACCAAAACTTAAAATCCTTTGTTTTCCTAGCGTTTTCTAGTCATGGCAAAGAAGCACTCTCTTAGTATTAGTGTGGTAGTGCACAAACACTCATCTCAAGTATTCAGCGAACACCAATCTAATCAAGTGAACCTCCCTCAGCTACAAAGCTAGAGGAAAGCTTGTGTTAACATTAGGTAGCCAATGTAAAACATAACATTTTTGCTCACCATCCATAGGTGCTGAGGTTAACTTTCACACTACCAAGTGACTGACCTATCCATGTGGGTTTTCAGTTACCTGATAAAGTTTGATGTGGTCGTTCCAGCATCATCCTTTATATGCATTCAGCAAACATTGCTTGTGGCGATTCTTTTGTTTGCACCTTGTGTGTAGCTCATACAGGCAAAGCTTATGACAAACAGGAGAGCAGCAGTAGTTGTTCTTGTCACCACACTGGTGTTGCCATCTGTGGCTGTCTGCACCAGATGCATAAGGTTACACATGAGGGAAGCTGTGTTTCAATGCAAGCCCCTGAATTGAGACACAGCTGGAATGACATTTTCTTAATGTTGAGAGCCATAAAAAATAAATGTGGTGATAGGATTGTGCACCAATCCCAAATCTCGAGTCTCAAGTCTCAAGCCACTGAGGGTGTGACTGAAGTGTGACTGGAGGCCCATGTCGCAAACTCGAGTCCCCATCTCTGAACCTGCACTTTTCTTTCATCACCCTTTTCACTTGCACCTAATAGTCATCCTTTTTATAGGCCATCAACAACCACATCATGCAGACTGTTAGAAATTGTGCTTTACTCTTTGACCCTTGACCCCATTGGAGCTGAGGGAGTCGGGTAGGGCAGAGGTAAAATCAATGCTGATAGAAGAAAATGATGAGTGAAACCAGGCAAGGAAATAACACCAGTCTATCAAAATGTCACTGTAGAAACAATGAAACTGTGACTGCTTCCACTACACATATTGACAAATCCAGTCGCTCATGTGTGGACAAAAACGTGATAGAGCAGCACTGGCATTAGCTGGGGAAATGTTCTCTTGTGGCTCATTCAGTAACAGTGTTTTTCCAATCGCTCCCTCTCAGCGGACCACACTGAATGAGACAAGGAGGAAAATATACTAGAGCACCAGGCAACAGGGATTATCCATTTTCCAACCCAAATGTGATCTGCTTTTGTTGAAATGAAATCAGAGTGATCTTTCTATTTCTAAACATAAAGGACCGCTTACTTGCTATGTTCAAGCACTGAGGATTCTCCAGCCTCAGTCTGCCACTATTCCTTTTTTCTATCTCTAACATGATAAAACACAACTCTGCTGAGTTTCTCTGCCTTTTTATCAAGAAAAGAGATTTGGACAAAGTTACCCTGAGGGCCATGAATATACAGACTGAAGACAGAAAACTACTTGTCAGTTTTTGGAGAACACACTAGATCAAATAAGGCTAATAGTAACTGGGGGCCTCCTGTGATTTGTAGTTACTGCTTTTTATGTGAATGTTCCATGTCCATAATCTGTTAAACATAGTACGAGGAACGTTTAACTTGTTATGAAACAATTTTACACTGATCTGTCTATAGCCCCTATGGCAAAATGAAGGGATTAAATTAATATTGTTTCTTAATAAGACAGGAAAAACCAAAAGATAAGAAATGAAAGTGAAAGTACAGTTTCTAAATAACATTTAATGAAAGACAAAAATGATAAACTGAGAGACTTAACATATATTAGTTGTAAGCAAAATCATAATGTCAAATGTTAGAAAATATGTTAATTGGGATAACAATTTAAGTGTTGTGAGAGTACACACACAAGATTGCTGGTATTTTATTTTCTTGTTTGATTGGTCAGTTTGGTCCACCTGAGTATATCTACTCCAGCCTCACAACCAGACAGATTGCTCTTTGTCAATCATGCAAGACTCTCCAGCATGGTTCTTCAGACTATTCTCCTGTTTCCAACCCTGCCTGCCTCTGACCGACTCATCTCGTCTGATCCCCATTAAACACGCCTGCCTTCTGTCCCCGACTTTGAGACAACGCTACAGAGTGACTTTTCCAGTAAGCTTCACTGTGGCTTCTTGTGGCTCAGAGATTCTCACTGTGTTGTCACATCCATTATTGTGTATGCGCTGAGTGAATATCCACCTGCTGGCTTTATGATCCCTTCCTTCATGACCACATCGCAAGCCAGTATATATGGGTAAACCTCTGAGTAACTTCTAAAACGAAACCTATGGCCCTATCAGTTTTGTCAAAGTCTGATCTAGCATCTTAAACAATAAGAGTGGTGGGATGCTAAACGTCTATATAACCACACAAGCAAACATTAACGAGAAGCGTGGCTACTTCTGTGTAGTTGCAGTTATACTGAATGCTTGTCACTTGGTTGGGTTAATCAACCTTTTTTATGGTGGAAAAATAACCTAATAATAACAGGTTTTAAGCTTGTAGCTAGAGGATGGATTGTTTATTTCTTTCTCTCTAAATTATATTAGCCAAAGCTAAACTGGAAGTTGGTTGGCTTGGTTGGCAGAAGTCTCTGGTGTGCTCGCTTCACATTCACATTCAAGCATGTCATACGTCTGCAGATGACAATCACTAATCAGAGCTTGTTACAGCAGCTAATTTGCATTTTTTACCAGCTCAAGGACCAAAATGTTACTGAAAGGCTAAAAGGAGAAGCTAGTTGACTAAGCAAAATAGAAAAGCTCATAGGAAAAGCGGTAAAGGAAAAAATAGATAGAAAAGGAAATTGGCCTTTTAAATGCCTGATTAAAATTTGTATTCTGAATTAAATATGTGAATCCAGCTTTTTGTCTGCATTTTTATATTTTTATATGCCTTTATTAATTAATGAATGCATTTTTAAATTATGTGCTTATCGACTGTGAAATGTCTTTGTGAATCCCTTTATTTAATACGAATTATGTACAGATGAATTAATTAATTAATTTGTAAATTCTATTTATAATTCCTCTTTATTGCCCATTGAAATATAAAATAATGAATTACTTTGTAATTTGGTCTATAAATAGATTAATTAATGAAATTCTAAATTAATGCCTATTTTTATTGTGAAAATAGTTAAAATGCTTTATTACTATTTCCTTGACATGTGTGGTCCTCCATAGAAAGAAACAGCATGAAAAGAAACAGAAGTACATATTGCAGGGCTTTGTAACAGTGGAGACAGCTGTGGACGAGTTAAAAGATGAACTCTCAATGTGTCTTTAGACCGGTAAGCAACATTGTCTGTTTACTGAAACATATCTTATACATAACTAACCAACATAACATACCAACTAAAATAACCATATTTTCTACTTTGCACGGAGCATCTGTAACAAAAACAATTTCCCCCCCGGGGATCAATAAAGTATTCTGATTCTGATTCTGATTCTGATAATGACAACACAAACTGTAACAGTGTGATGTGACTGTTTTCCTGTTTCTTTGGTGTTGCTGAAGCTGAGCTAAGTGAGGTCTCTATGCACGCACGATACACATGACGATCACAAGTCAGTTATTAGTTGCCTTTCGTTTATAACAGATGGCTGTAATTTGCAATTGCATGGACCCAGTAGTAGACAGACTATGCTACAGCCCCTGCTACTGGTTGAGTGTTTGTTCAGGTTGGCTATTGTAAGCATTTTCCCTGTCTCTCTCTGATGTTGCCAGAAGAAGGTGACTGCAGTAGCAGCCTAATCTGGAGCACTTGGTCCCAGTGCTGTAGGGAATATAAAAGTCCAGCCTCTAACTGGGCTGGGTTCTCTTGCACTGCCCATCGCCCGCACCTTTTCGATTTTGATTAAATTATTGTTTTGCACCACCTACACCTGACCATCTCTCCAGGCATCTGCATTTATACCACTGATGCAGATGACATACACACCTCATTTTGCCATTTATTGGTAGGTCTTTTTTATTCCTCTCCCATTTTTGTCATGGCCTAGAGCCAGGTTATGACAACTATCATCCTTCAGTTCTTGTTAAAGATCAGAAGTACTGACATCATCCAAGTAAAATAATTAATTAATCTTGCCTGTAAATAAGGCTTACTCATCATGTTTTACGTCTACAGGGGCTTTATGATAGTCGTACGTGCTAACATGTTCTAATACAAACGATATGTCTGAACTAAACTAACTGTCCTACCACACAGGACCAGAATTCAAGTGAGTGTGTGTGTATTATATATATATATATAAGTAACTAAAAAACATTTGAATCAATAAATTGAGTGCCCACACACACAAACAAACCCATTTGGTTTGGAGGCTGTTTTGGTTGGGTGGGTGAGTGATCAGCGTCACACAGCACTAAGAATTTAATAAAAAATTGAACTAAATTATGGAGGGAGGTCGAGGAGAGGTAGGAGGAAGAATGCAGATTCTATTTAAAATGTATTTAAATTATTTATTTCATTTATTTTCCTTTCCGTCTCCTCTTTATTTTTCTTGCACGTTCCCTTTCACACACGCACACACACATATCACCCTTCAACAACCTCAACATACAATGGAAAATATCCATTTGTATTTTTCCTGTTCATTTAATTGTCTAGTTTTTGTCTCGTTTTACTGTCTCTAATTTTACACTGACATGAAAGGTCTTTTGTGCTGACAATAACTGAAATTAATCATTGCAACCTGCTGGAAAGGCTTTTGTGCTAGCTTTAAGGCCATTCCAGCATTTTACGTCCCACCCATGAAATTTCAAATAATACATTTACAAAATACAAAATCATGCAGTTGTTGTGTAACTTTCACTTGTCCAGAGACCATCTCCAAATAAACTGGGAGAAAAAATAATTTGAAAATATTTTTTAAAATACCAAATAAGTCTGGAGTACCCCTATGCTACTTTTCTCATGTCCCACACCCTTAGTGACCAAATTGAACTCCAATAAAAACTGTCAAAATGACATTTAAATCTACTTTCTTTTGTATTGTTGTGTTCATAGATGTCTCTTATAGATGAGGAAACATCTTTTTTAATAAAACATAATGTTATAAGTATTATTATGCAAGAAACCTGTGTCCCACAACTTGCATGCAACCCTGTTGCCTTAAATTGTTTAGCATGGTAAAATAAGAAGAAACAGGTTAGCCACATGATAGACTGGAAGCAGGGCTGGACTGGGACAAAATGTGGCCCTGGACTTTTTGGTCCAGACCGGCCCACTACAATCCGCACGCAGATATTGTGGCAACTCGCCCCATTGATGTACATACAAACACACAAGCTCTTAATAACACCACTATACTGAACAATATCATTTTATATTCTGAAGCCTTGAATAAAATAAATGATAACTACGCAGTGTGTTGCTCATTTGCTCTTAAGAAGGATACTGGAGAAAGGATTTAAGATTCAAGAGTGTTTATTTGTCACTCACTCATACAGGTACAAGCAGTGAATCAAGGCATTGGCAGGCTGGCAGCCAGGTGCTGTAGGTCACACAAAAACACACAAATAGAGAGCCCTGTGAAAGACAGACAACAAAAGATGTATACATTATTTAAGTGATTACTCAAACATTTCCTATTCAAGTTCTCAAGTCTTCACTAAAATAAATGTATAATAGACAGCGAAGAAAAGAGGAAAGTAAGTGCATTGCTCTTACAAGGAGGATGCTGGATAATGATCTGAAAAATGGACAAAAACTAATTTTATTTTAGAAAGACAGTACAGCCCAACGTAATGTATAGACAATGAAGCATGACATAAGAGGAAATACTTGTAATTTGTGTACTGCATCATGAGTAATATGTATGCAGATGTTTTATTGTAACTAGTTAATCAGTGTTATATTAATTTTAACTGTATAATGTTAAACTGTTGAAAGGACAATAAACAATGAACACTGACTGAAAAAATATGTAAAGCATACATAATTGTTAAGTTGTTAGTTCAATGTCCTTCATGACCAAATTGTAGTATGGGCACGAAGAAAGCTGCATGTTGGCACTTTAAACACTTTAACTGTGGTGACCTGATTTAGGGGATGTCATTATAGGTAGAAAGGATCAAAAACTGTGAAAATAGCAGATCTACATGCTCAAAACACATCACATTGCAACATGCGAGTTGTAAGCTTGTAGATCTGCAATTTTGTGTGGCATCCTTTGATGAAAGAATGAAATGGGGCTTAAGTGGTAATAAAAGCAACTAATCAATTAATCAGGATAGTATATGAATATGGTTATTGTTTTCCAATACTTTAGATAACTAGATTTAGTTGTAACACACCACACCATCCAGAGTTTGCTATTTATTATGTCAAGTAAAGTTCATAGACAGTTAAGCAACCGTTCTGAACCATTTATTTTAATGAATGTTTATCCACACCATTCTAGAAGGCACATACCTGCTTACCACGGTGTCACTACCTCCTTCACATGGTGGAGAGTCTTCCTCAACACTTGTGTTTTCAGCCTCCTCCTGCACCATAAGGGCATTCAGTGGTAATGGGAGCCTCACTCTCTTCAGACTCACTGTCAGACTCACGTGAAGGACCCGCTGCTGCTGAAGCTGCAGCATCGGTGCTGCTAGCCCCGGCCAGGCCGGCCCCTGCAGCAAACATCTGCGGAATTGTTTTACTTTTAGCAGCCTGTGCTGCCAGAGCTTTTCTTTTCCTTTCCCTCAATTTTTCCACACAGCCTTCGCGTTTTTTACTTTCCTTCTCCATTTTTGTTTTTCGTGTGCTGGTGTGATTGTTGTTGTTTTTTTTCTCTCGCTCTCTCTCTCATCATCGACTCCTCATCATTAAAAGTGATTGGACGAGGGGGGTCTAGAACATGCGTGGGTGGGACTCCTGGACCTCTGTTGCCTCTCATAGGGCCATTGGGCCAGGTATTCTTTAGACAGACAAGCCACTGGGCCAATCGTCACCTCTCTGCTGTGTCTGCAGCTGAGCACTGTGGGCCGAGCCGATGCATGTCTCTCTCCCCGGGCCGGGAGAGTTACAATAGTTACCAAGGGAAGGCAAGACATGGCAAAAAAAAATAAATAAATAAATAAATACAAATTAAATAAAAAACAGCCGTCCATCGGCCCATTAGTGACCGGCCCACCGGGAAAAGTCCCGGTACTCCTGATGGCCAATCCACCCCTGACTGGAAGTGACATCACCAAACAGTTTCCCAACAGCATGGGTAGAGCAAAGGTATGACCTCTCTTATATTTTTCATATTTTTATAACATTGTCAGCCTTGCTTGAATGTCTCACTTTACCTCACGCAACCCTGCATATTTCCAGAATAATATAAATACTTTAAAAAAAAACTTTACTTGTTTACTTATGTAAGTTTGTCATCTTGGTAAATGCTAACAGCTAGCATAGATTTGTGAGAAAAAGCTAAAATTAGCATGTATTTGCAACCCTGTTGGTAACAGTATCAAATATCAAATGAAACATGCAATACAAAAAAAATCCTTTTATGCCTGAGATGAGCCAATAAAGCTTTTTATAGTTTAATACCTATTATTATGAATATGTCCAATAAAAGGTCCATTTTTTGAAAATTCCGAAGCCCAAATGTCCTCCAATTCTGGGATGACCCATTTACTAAAAACATGGGTTACTATGGCTGTTTATTATGCCTGCTTAGACAGACCTGTTTGTGCTACACCACTGGAATCAGTTGTTCTCAGAATTTTGTATGACTCGTACACCTCAAAGTTTTATTCAGCACTTTAAAAAAAACAAAACAACAACTTTGTCCTCTTCTCAACTCCCCAGTTTCTCCTCCAGAGTTCACCGGCCGTTGTTCCTCAGCATACCAGCCCTGACAATATTTGCTATAGTACAACATTTTCCACCACTGCCACACTGTAAATTGTTACCAGAATTTAACAATATTTTACTGTAATATTTCACAATAATTTACTAGGCTATATTATCACTTTACAGGCTTTAACTGTAATAATCACAATATAATACTGTAATTTAGAATTTTCTGTGAAATCAAGTAAATTACAGTGAAAAAAACTGATACCAAGATTTAACAACATTGTATTGTAATATTTCACAGTAGAATACTGTAGTCAAACCATCCTCTTTGATAACACAACAAATTACTGTAAAATTTGAATCGCGTTTGAACCGCACTGCATTGTGGGGCCAAGAAGAAATGACAGGTGGATACCGGTGGATAGGATACCGTTCTCTTTATACATCCATGGTGGATAATGTTACGACCCGACAAATACCGATAGAAGAGCTCGAAGGTAAGGTTAACATCATTACATTTTAGACAGCTTGTCACAACTTCTATTCGTTGTGAGAGTTAATGTTCGTAAATGAACGCTCTTTTGGATCAACGTAACTCACTTTATGCTCCACTTTTTTGGCCGTTAAGCCATTTCAAAGCCGTTTTTCTCCGCAAAGCTTTGCCTCACAGAGTAGCTTATATCTTTGGAAAGCTCAAATCGTGTGTTTTCATCTATTGGTCTCCACACGTCGTTATGAGGCATAGTGTGTGAGTTATTTGACCGAGAATACGCGGTGTTTTCGCCGCTAAATAGCGAAGGTCAAAGCTAAAGTAAGCTAACGTTAGCCTCCAGCTGCAGCAGCTAAGTCATTACAAAGCCGTTTTTCTCCACGAAGCTTTGCCTCACAGAGAGGTAACTTATATCTTTGGAAAGCTCAGATCATGTGCTTTCATTTGGTGGTCATATTGATGGGAGGGATGAATGTTTGATTGACTACTAATCTCTTCCAGCTTAAAGTATATGATCTGTCACTAATTGCTCTCCATTCTTTTGCAGAGGCAGTTTAAACAACAAGGACAGTGACCTGTGGAGCAGGCTGTTGAGGTAAAAATAGCACATAAAACTGTGTAAATAATCTGAGAAAATCAAGTGGTTCTCTTTTTGATATTGTACTTTGATCCACCACTGAATGTCTCATCAAACTGGCAAATGACATTTGGATCAAATTGAGCTTATAGTCAGTAATTTAATCGCATTCATTCACATGTTGACACATAACATTCGCTCTGATTAACCTCTAAATCATTTGAACCAGTGAAACGTCTCTTATGCCCATGTTGAATACGCTACAATGCTTTGTTATTTCTTATTTCACAGCCTGTGTCACAGCCGCTGATGTGCAGAGGACAGTGACGTTACCAAGCACCCCCTGCTTGATTTTCCAAGGTACTGTTGATATCTGGATTTTATATTGATATTTCGAGCTGTATGTGGTTATTTTAAAAATGAACAAAAAAGTCACTACATCTGGACTGTTTGCTAACATCAGCTGAGCTACTTGTTAACTGCTTATGTAAATTTGCACCGGGCAGCATTTCGAGTTTTTTCTAAGGCTGAAGCTATACAAAAACTGTCAATAAAAAGACTGGATCAACTGATATGGCTCATTAATGATGGAGATTAGTGATAGATGATTAAAAAAAAAACATGATCAGGGCATCGCTAGTTAAAACCAAATCTTGGAGACTTAAAAATTGCACAAGCAAGGTAGGGCTCAATGTTCTCTGGTGTCAGGTGTGCAAGAGACAGTCAGTTAGACCACTAACAATGGTCGAGTGAGATACAGTTTTAAAAAGCATTCAATGTTGCTGAACATTTAAATGAATGAAATACAAGCATTGCTCTCTTGTGCAGCATTCCACTTTTTTAAAATAGTGCAAGATGGGCATCTCTGTTCATTTCAGGCGACATAATGAAGCCTAGCGCTTGGATGCTGTGCACTGAAGGACAGGTGGTGATGGGACCACATGAGCATCCTCTGTATTTGGTCGATCTGAATCAAATCCAGCAGCTCAGCACTCCTCAACTTTCTCCTTTTGATAGCCTGGCAAAGAGAGCACACAACATGTGAGCTGTGGACATGTTTGGTAAACTTCATCAACTTTAGTGCATTATTGTCTCAGGAATTTCCATTACTATTTTCATTACAATGTTTGCATGTATATCTCAATTTCTACACGACTGATTTGCTTGCTTGTATAAATCTTGCTTGGCTTTCAATACTAATTTCTTTGGTGTAGGTTGGATTTAGTTAAAGAGGAAGGGGCTCCACTGCATGTGCCTTGGATAAACAATGCAATATTAAAGCTGTAAAATTGAAAGTTGTCTTCGCTTTATTGTTTACAGGTGCTTCTTGGGCATTAACCCTGAGATGGGCTCAAATTCAAAGAAGAAGCATGGAGGCATCAGTCAACACGTGAGCACGCTCCAAAGGAAACTTGTTGACTTTGAGTGGCCAATGTAAATATGAAATTGTTACGTAGTTGACGTTAGTATGTTCATATTATGTTCATAAGTTGTAAATTGTTTATACTGCATTGTTTATACTGTATATGTTTAAAAGTTGTAAATTGACGTGTGGGTTGGGTATGGTAACCAAATTCCTGCTATCGATTAATCACAATTTGATATTGATTCGATTTAATATTGATTGATTGATTGATTCATAGATTCAGTTAGTGATACCAAAGTATGATTTTGAGCTGTAACCTGATTACATAACTACCCCAGCCATGTAACACATCAATACTGGTGTCAATATTGACATTAGACAGGGAATGAATATATCAACACTTAAAAGGAACCCCGGCTATGAAGACTTGTAGGCTCTAATAAGCCACAATTGTTCTCTTGTACTAAAATATGTTGTTAGAAACACATAAAATATTGCCATTGATTAAAAGCAAATGCTTTTCCGACAATTTTCCCACATAAGGAGCCTAAATGCCCTCGGGGAGCGAGTGAAATGCGCGTTAAAAAGCGCCATAGACAAGAGACGCTGGATGCTCTCCTGAGCAGACAACCCGCTCCTGCAGTTGCCGCTTCTGTAACTTTAGGGGAACCATCAGACAAGCCACTGCTCACAGAGGAAGCTGATAATTCACCTCTTCAGTCAGTTAAGCAATCAGTAAGTGTAACGTTATATCCTAATTATCTATAAAGCACGCGACAGCTCGGGGTGCTAATAATCTCCAAAATTATTGATATTGGAATAAGTTTGATCACACAATAGCTTACCGTGAACATCTGCTGACAGAATTGGAGCCCTTGACAACAAACACTCTCCCTCTCGGTAACCATGGAGGCGCAGTTGCCGCACTTACCCCACCGGTTTTGTCCCACTCTCGCCTCATCCCTACTTTCTTGCTCTTCATTTTGATGCTCGTTTTGTGAAACATTGTCAGTGCTGTCCTCCTCATTAATGTTTCGATCGGGTTCAAATTGAAAAGGCTGAACAGATGACATGTTTATGTCGCTGAACAGTCACAACAGGGTCCCGAAGCCCGCCAGTGCGACACTACCCAGAGTGCATTGTGACGTTAACAACAATGGCGACCTACGAGTTAAACTATTTTTACAAATTTTATAAAAACGAAGACATCAAGAAGGTTTTTTATATCACTTTATTATAACTGATACTAACATTTATCTTTTAAGAACTACATGTCTTCATAGCCGGGGTTCCTTTTAATAGCTGAATCTGCTCTTTAGAAATGAAAATTCATGTTCATGTCTATGTTCAGAGACAGCTCTAGTAAATTGTTGAATTTGATATTATAAATTGATTTTATAATTATTAAAAATTAAAATGAGTATTGTCTTTGTTTTCTTTGTTCTTGTTTTGACTTTTAATTTAGCAAATCCAAAGCATGTTTGTGTGGTAAAATCACAGGTAACAAGTCAAATTTGCAATATGTTACAGTATTATTTAAATTGTAAATTTACAGTAAATTACTGGCTACTGGTTGCATTACTTTTACAGTAAAAATAAAAAAAAATACAGGCAATTACTGTAATTTACATACAGCAAGATACTGTAATTCCACAGCTAAATACTGCTATATCACAGTAATTCCATGGGCATGGCAACTGTGAAGTTACAGTATACAGCAGTAGATATATTGTATTTTACTGTGAAATGTTTACAGTACATTATTGTGAAACATGTACAGTACATTACTGTGAAATATTCACAATAAATTACTGTAAAATTACTGTGAAAGTAATGCTACTAGTAGCCAGTAATTTACTGTAAATTTACAGTGAAAAATTTTACAGTGCATGTATACATATGTGGCCAGGTCATAAATGAGGAGACCGGACACAGTATAATAATTATTTGTGGGTCTTTTATTCCCCGACTGCAACTTATAAAAGAAACAGCATTAACACTGCAATTTTGAGGATTTGAGGTAATCAGTATAAAACAAACAAAATACTTTCCCTCACTGTATGTCACACTGATGGTGAACCTCAGTTAGCTTATGAACTGCAAACACTTATCTCTGTTTCCTGGACATCTGTTCTAGTTACAGGTCACTCCAGACTCAATAACTCCATACAAACTAGACAACAGTAGTGGCTCTTCTGCACAAAGAAAATAAAAACAGAAACAAATAAATACATTTTCCCAGCCACATAACTCATAGTCACATTACAGCATATTCTTAAGTTCACAGAAAACATACTGTAAGTTACTCTCACAAACACAATACATCGAGTAAGCATTCTTGCATGAGCTTAAAATACATTTTGTGAATAGTCTTAAACTCACTCCAGTGTGCAGCTCGCGCGCCTGTCACACACCTTGACCGCAATGCGCTCTATCTCCCCTCTAAATTCATCAAACACATAAGAATGGGAACAGTTCATGCTAACAGTCATGTAAACAACATACAGTGATGATATTATTCACAAATGTACTTAATGGCCACTCACGCTGACCCCGCTGTTCAGTTTTGTCCACAGCGTGTCAGAGTTCTCGCACACTTTACTCGTTACCAATCTACAAATGAACCTTAGTTGGTTAGCTTAATCATCATCTTATTATCTGGTACTCGCAACCATTCTTGTGCTTTATCAATGTTAATAGGGATATTTATCACACGCAACATCAAAATACACACCTCAGTAGTCTGTCTCTCAGTCCCGCTACTGCTACTTCCGTGTCGCTAACTCTGCCCGGGAACTCGTGACCTCCCATGATCCCCCGCGATCTCACGCAACCTACTGCTGCCCAGCTCTTAAAGTGACAGTGTCACCTAAACAAAAAGAAACTGCTAAAACAGTAATAATCCCATACAAAATAACAAAACACTGTCTTAACAGTCTGAAAACAGTCTTGGTCTCTTGTTCACCTGGCTACACATAAATTAGTTCATATTAGGTTTCATTTATACAGCTAAAAAGAAGTGCAAAGAAATATATTTTCATCAGTGCAAATCTTGCTGTACTTGGGTTTATTAAACTGTTTTTAACTGTGAGGCCTTGCCTGTTGTCATACAGATATGATCTGGAGCACATTGCCATGAACTGTAACTGCTAATATTTATGTTTTTAAGCTCCACAAAACATGTTTCCCCAAACCAAACTGCTTAGCTAAATGAGAAATATTTATGCTCTTTGTAAGGTGCAACTGGAACACAGCTTAGTCCCTGTAGCAATATGCTAATCATCTCCCACTGCTTTAACCTTCTCCCCTCTATCACCCACCATATCCCTCATTTGTCTGACTCTCTGATTCTCACTTTCTCTCTCAAGTCTAAGTATTTTTTTTTGTTTTGAAGACTGAGCGTCTACAAACTAACTACTGACCGTTTACCCTCCTGCTATGCATGCTAATTAGCACTAAATTCCTTTTGTGATGATCCTTGAAGGAAAAAAAACCCTTACTTTTTCAATAAACAATAGTAATGTTAACATCACCTGATCCAGACTGCTTGTATGTGAAAAAAAGGTAGAAAGAAAAAAAAAAGAAAAGGTGAAATGTTGTGTTCAAAACTAACCCTGCATATAAAGACAATTTAATGTGAGACCATGTATTTAAGTAGACGGAGAAAATGCTTAATTCTAATTGACAGAGGTGTGTAGATTTTAAAGAAACAGCTGATCAATGTAAAGAGTGGTAAAAGACATTTTTAACCAAACTGTACAGTGGTAAGTAGGGTGGCCCTGACAGTCAAAGCACAACAACATTTCAGAGAGCACACCAACATTTTGAAAGGTGTATCAACATTTCAGAAAACAAGGTTCAGATCATGAAAACATTTGTGACTGGACCAAACTCAATTTCCTACGAACATTCCACTATCAATTCCTGTTTCTGTTGTGTTCAACTCACATCCCGAGTCCGAAGTCTTCCAAGTGTGCTTTCAGGGTTCCATGGGGAAGTTTGAATGTGGTACTTATCCATAGTCAGGGTAAAGCTTACAGCAAATGGCAGTGAGCATGTCCTTGGTTTATAGAAGCAGCAGAGGACCAGGTGTAGGAAGCCAATCAATGTACTGTTATGGGTTGGGTCAGCAGCAAGAAATATTTGAGACACATTTATAATATTCTCACCAGAAAACAGCTAGAAGGGACATTACTAGCCACTGTGTTGGAATTTGCAAAACATCCCAAATGATTATTTATTTATTACTGCCCCAAAGAACAAAGGACAGTAATAGAAGAGAACTGTAGCTTTAGGTCATCCACAGAGAGGATGAATGTTACGGTTGAGATTATATTTTAGGACCCAAATTCAAACAATGGAGACAGGAAGTAGTGAAGTGAACATTTATTTAACAAACTGTGCTGGAGGGTGATGTGGACGAGATGGCGGGGGTTGCAGGCAGGCAGGCAGGCAAGGAAGGTTGAGTGGAGCCGGTGTGGAGGAACCCAGGTGAACAGATGAGCGGAACGCAGAGCAGAACGGTGCTGGAGATCACTGTAGAAGACAACAAAGAGAGGGACATGAGCACAAAGGCAAAAACGCAGAAAACATTAAGTAGCAGCACCATGAAGTCACCGTATTGGACGCAACGGTCTAGCCCCAAAGTGGGGGATAAAGATAGACAGGTAGATAAAGGCAGTGGGTGATGAGTTGGTCCTCCTCAGGTGTGCCACTCTGCTGCCACGCCCACAGACACACACACAGAGAAGGAACAGGTGAGGGAGAAAGGAAGGGCAAAAGGCAGAACACAGAAAATGGAAACCATCATCGGCTGTAGATCTACAACACTCACTGGATCAGTTCGCAGCTGAGTGTGAAGCGGCAGGGATGAGGATCAGCACCTCTAAATCTGAGGCCATGGTTCTCAGTAGGAAACCGGTGGATTGCTTACTCCAGGTGGGGATTGTGTCCTTGCCCCAAGTGAAGGAGTTCAAGTACCTCGGGGTTTTGTTCACGAGTGAGGGGATGATGGGGCGTGAGATTGACCGGAAAGTCGGCGCAGCGCATGAGCGATGGGTCATGACCGAAAGAATGAGATCGCGGGTACAAGCGGTCGAAATGGGTTTTCTTCGCAGGGTGGCTGGGGTCTCCCTCAGAGATAGGGTAAGAAGCTCAGCCATCCGGGAGGGACTCGGAGTAGAGCCGCTGCTCCTTTGCGTGGAAAGGAGCCAGTTGAGGTGGTTCAGGCATCTGATGAGGATGCCACCAGGGCGCCTTCCTAGGGAGGTGTTCCTGGCACGTCCAACTGGGAGGAGACCTAGTGGTAGACCCAGGACCAGGTGGAGGGATTATATCTCTTCTCTGGCCTGGGAGCGCCTGGGGATTCCCCAGTCAGAGTTAGCCGATGTGGCCGGGGAAAGGGAAGTCTGGGGCTCGCTACTGAAGCTGCTGCCCCCACGACCCGATTTTGGATAAGCGGTTGACAATGGATGGATGGATGGATGGAGAAAATGGAAACACAACCAGAGAGATCCTCAGCAACTTCTACGGCTGCAATGTTAAGTGCATCTTGACCAGCTGTATCTGGTATGGGAGCACTTCTGCTTTGGACTGCAAACTCCTGCAGAGAGTGGTAAAGACTGTGGAGAAGATCACCAGGACTCCACTGCCCTCTCTGCAAAGCATCTACCACCACAGAGTCCACAGGAGAGCTGCCTCCATCCTCAAACACCCCACCCACCCTCAGCACAGACTGTTGACACTTCTACCCTCAGGCCGGAGGTACAGAAGACTCTATGTATCACATGTGCCATTGTAAAAGTGCTTTAAAAGTGCTTTACTTTGTATATTGTATATTTTTGATTTAGATAATGCTTTATTTATTTATTACAGTTTCCATGGCAACCCGGATGCGAGAGGACGCTGGCGTGAGTAACGCCGCTTCTCGATCTGTGACAATACAGCTTTTTTCTGCTAAAAGAAGATAGCCAAGTTGCTTTTGCAAGTTCTGAGGCTGTGCTACTACCTATGAAGCACACCTGAAGAACTGGCTCCATGGACTCATCTTTCATCTTTCTCCGCTCATCAGCTGTTAGCCCCGTTGGTCAGCAGTTAGCATAGCAACGCTAACTTTTAAGCAGACTTACTCGATGCTCTGTGTGTCCATCATTGCTCTGCTGGTCCTCCATTATTCTTATATCTTTGCTTTGTTTGTTTTCATATATGTTTATTCCACTTTGTCAAGTGTCCTTGTGTACCCTGAAATAAATTAAATCTATTATTATTATTATTATTATTATTATTATCATTATTATTATTATTATTATTATTATTATTATTATTATTTATTACACTGTTGGCATTCTGTAGACAGCAAAGGAAGAATTTCATTGCATAATTGAGAACTATTTCTTTACTGTGCAAATGACAATAAGCACTTTGAATCTGAATCTTGAATCTTGAATGTGAGTTGCTGGTCTGCCTCTACATTGATTCAGTCATTTGTTTGTGTAATGTGCAAATTGGATGAGTCTAACTAACCCGAAGGCACACAATAACACAAACTAACCAATCAAGGCAGTATTAAACCATCAACTCCTGTGTTCTCTGAGCTAAAATTGAAGTATTTTTTCAAAGGAAAGGACTGTCTAATGGAAGGAGACGTGCTGAAAATATAATGAGGATACACTTAAACTTATATTGATTTTTGGGGGGATTAGCTTTCTTTACATAATTTCTACTGCAGCCCAGGTCCACCATACTGCGTTGCTTCCTACACATTCCTATTGCTTCTCCAAACCAGGAGCATGTTGACCACCATCTACTGTAGGTAGTATACTGACTATGGATGGAAAAATATGTTTTGACCATCTGGATCAACCTATGTAGGAAACACAAAACTGAACAATCTGAAATTGAGCCATTACTCAATATCAAGCTACCAGTAGAATATTTGGAAAATCAATTGGAAAGTATGACATCTGAATTCAAAGGAAAAGTCAAGCAGGGCATACTCTGTAATGGTTTCCGACATAAGTGTTTGTGCCTGGCTGACTTTTTGTGCCCAAGTTTAAGCACTTGGTAACCAAAAAGGTTAATACACAAATATGTTTTGTGTCACAGTTGTGAAGTCTTTAGAAATGTAGATATGGCGTATATCTGAGTACCCTGGTATAAAGTGTCGCTCTGAGGCAAGGATTCCAACAACCACAGATTACTTAAAAAAGTCCAGTAATTGTTCTTTGCCTTTGGTTTAAATTATGTTATCCCAACAAACTTTACGCTACATGCAATGTTCAAATTGTAGCTATTGACTGTTGACTCAACTAACCTTGCCGTAAAAGTAATGCTTTTCTACCAGCTGGAATAAGGCCACTGTGTGTGTGTGTGTGTGTGTGGTCAGAATAGTTGAGATCCATACACTCCTATCATACACAAATACAAGTATAACGGACATTATAGCCCTGAAATGATTCTGAAAATATATCAAAGCGCTGCCTACTCTATTGTACTAAACATGTAATGATTCTGCCATGATTATAATAGAGAAACAAGTAATAACTTTGTCATGATAACAGTAAAAGAATGTGTGATGTTTAGCCATGATTGAAATGAATGTATTAAAGTTTAGAAACATGATGAAAAATAAGGAAATGTTAGAATAAAAATGAGGAAACAAGTCAGTAGAGAAACTGTGCTGAGCTGAGGTCAAGAGTAAGTGTCACAAGACATTTTGCCCTTGCTAAAGTTTGCACAATAAAACCAACATGATATAGTTAAAGTACAAAGTTTTGACATTGATTCTATGATGCTTTAATGGGAGTTAGAAGAAGGTAATAAATGTGTGAAATATCTTAAGAGGTTCTTAAAGCTTATTCTAGCCAACGAAGTGTTACATTCAGGGGTGTTGAAATTAATTGTTTTCACGATGTATGGATGATTATCCATTGATGCAGTGACATACCATAATTGATTATAGCCTACTAACGTTACTTGTTGATTTTTGGGCCACGCCAGTACAAGTCCTACTCCGTTTCAACCCTCTCTCTCTCTCGCTCTACATTCTTTCCCGTGGTTTCACAGTAACTACGGTATGTGCGTCTCAAAAGAATGAAGTTCATCAAGTCCTTTCCTCTGGAATAACCTCCCAGCTGACATCAGACAATCTGGCTCTGTTGACGCCTTTAAATCTAAACTCAAAACTCACTTCTTCGATTTAGCCTTTAATTAGCCCTTGATACCAAAAGTAAGCTTCTTCAGTGGGTCGGTGTCAGTCTCAATGAGTTCCTATAGTATTAGATTACATTGTGCTGCCGACGAGAAACAATCAGTTTATTCTGATCAATATTGCATTTCTCTAACCTTTGTTTTTGTTTTCTGTTCCCACAAGCTGTGTCACTCTCTACACTCTCTATAGCTTCCTCCTCCTCCTCCTCCTCTTCCCTCTCCTCCTTCTCCTTTCTCTTCCTCCCCTCTTTCTTTCAGGCTCCCTTCTGATGGACCACGGCCTCCTGGGACCATCTACTTTTTCCGGGCTCCTGCTGCCATGAAATACTGACTGATCTGGATCGTCTCACCCCGGGCTCTGCTGGATCCCTGCTCCTCTGCTTCAACACCTCCTCATATCTATATTTCTGTAAATCTTGATGCCTCTCTCTGTCTATTACTAATGATCTTGTGTGGCCTGCCCTCTTCCAGGTCACCATGGTGGACAGGAGGTCATCTGGCTTTGGCACCACTTGGTGATGCCTCGTCCTGCTCGGTTGTCTCCTGGATCCACTCAATTTACATATAACTTGTATCAGACTTTCTGTTGATGTAACTTGTAAACTGTGATTTGTTGCTCTTTTCTGTACACGCAACATCTATTGCATATCTGTCCGTCCTGGAAGAGGGATCCCTCCTCTGTGGCTCTTCCTGAGGTTTCTTCCATTGTTTTTTTTACCCTGTTAAATGTTTTTTTTTTTGTTTGTTTTTTTTTTCCATCAACATGTGAAGTTTTTCCTCACTCGAATTGAGGGTCTAAGGACAGAGGATGTTGTTCACTGTACAGATTGTAAAGCCCACTGAGGCAATGTGATTGTGATTTTGAGCTATATAAATTAAATTGATTTGATTTGATTTGAAGTTACCTCATTCGTTGTGCGACATGGCTGAGGAAAAAAGGTGATTAAAAATGTACCTAGCATTTTAAAAGTGGCTGTCTAAACACATTTCGGATTTTATGAAGTTACTGGCAAGTATGAACTGGGCAAGACATGCGGTGTGTAACGTGTGACACACATAAATACTTGGGGAACACTGCCAACTTGAGAAACCGCGTTAGCCGTTTTCACCCGGAGAGGTTACTGTCAACGTTAGCGGGAGACAGCAGACCAAGTCCAGCCAAGAATTGATGTGACGCTGCCAACTCTGCCACCCAACTCGCAGAAAGGGAAGAGAATAACCTGGTCTGTGGCAGTTTTTACAGCTAAGGATCTACAGCCTTATAAACACCGGGTTTCGTCACGTGTTGAAGACACTGGAGCTGGGATATAAGCTCCCGTCACGCAGCCACTACACATAAAAGGTTAAACCTGCACTTTACCATGAAACCAAAGCCCAGGTAATGTCAGCAATGAGCCAAGCCAGTCGAGTAGCAATAACATTTGATTTCTTTACAATTAAGGCAATGGTTAAATTTAAATCAGTGTAACATATTTCATATGTCAGTTAACATATTATTAACAAGTAAACAGCACTATATAAACTTGTGGTTCTAGTTTTTGTGATGTTTGTGCTTTCTCAGAGCACATCAAATAAAAAGGGAGTTCATATATATATATATATATATATATATATATATATATATATATATAGATATATATATGACTGCTTGTATCCTTTGATGAAAACATAGTCATGTGCAGTAACCATGATGCATCGTGATGCATCGTGATGCATCGCGATGCATCGTGATTCATCGTGATTCATCGTGGAATCGAATTGAATCAAATCAAATTGTTGACAGGGTAATTGTAATCAAACTGAATCGTGAGACCAGTGAAGATTCACACCCCTAGTAACATTCCCTTAGGGTCTTACCAAAGACTCCTAAAATCCAACCTAGCACCATACCAAGTGCACAGATCATTTAGAGACACTTTTAGCCCTTTTCTGAACCACCTTGAGAACTGCCATTAACGGTCATGGCTGGTAGCCGTATCTTACTCAGGGGCTGTTCAGGTCAGGGGGCAAGTCAGCAGAAGCAGGGTAGGCGTTTGGATTCATGCAGTGAGAAGCTGGGCAAGTCTCCTCGCTTCCAGCTTTAGCAGTCTCTATTAAAATCCCCTTTTAAAGCAACATCTTGAAGGTTTAGGGACCTACCCCATATATAACGGAGAGCTGGTCCAGTGCCTCCTGGACAGGGGTGTACTCAGGATCTAACAGTCTGTGCCTTTCCACAACATTGTCTCTATCAAAACGTGCGAGTCATATTTTGGTGTTTCTGTAAGGGCATTAGCTAAAAGAGATGACCCCAGTTGTATCTCCCTAATGGTGTCTTAAGACCCACTGTTGTAATATTTCAATGTTACCTTTAGCCAGTAGGCGATTTGAGGGGGGATGAGAGGGGATGCCGTCCCCCTTGTTAGCAAAATTACCAAAAAGCATCCCCCGTGTTAACCTGCCATCAGTCTCCATCTGCTAGCATCAGATAGTGTGTGACAAATCACATTTTTGTGCTGGTTTATAGTTTAATCATTAATGAGGTAGTTGTTAAATTTCCTGACACCAGCTGTTTTATCCCCCATTGAAACGCACTCTGCTGGCCAAACTATGTCATTACACCTATTTTGAATTAACCCAAGCATGTTTTTCTGCATTATACTTTTTAAATATAAGGTTGTAAAACCTTATAAATCACCCGATAAAGGCAAATACCGTCGGGCTCTCCTATTTTGCACAATGTTCAATGTCCTTCAAGGAATTTAGACGCTAAAAATTTCCAAGGGGTCTTGAAGAAAAAGGGGAGAGGAAGCGATGACATCAGAGTGGAGGGGAATCACAACATCTGTCCAGTCAAATGGTTTGACAACAGGGCCATCACACTTCTGTCATCCTTTGCTGGACCTGAACCTGTGCAGAAGATTCAACACTGGGACAAAGCCAGCTGAACCTACACTGAAGTTGAGAGGCCTTACGTTGTTGGTGCCTACAACAAGTACATGGGAGATGTGGATTTGTTGACTCATTTACAGCCAAATACAGGTCCCCCATCAAATCATGTCGCTGGTACATGTACATCTTCTGGCACACCATCATCCTCTCTCAAGATGTCTATCAAAGAGACAATGAACAGGAGATAGTTTCAGGCACAGCTAGCATCCTCTCTCATCCTGGTGAACACAGCGCTCCAAACTCCAAAGACAAGACGACCATCTTCAGGCAAAGGGAGCCCAGCAACAGTGACATCAGGAAGCCCTCTGACTCCTCAGAAGAGACCATCCAAGAAAAGTTCACACCTCCCATTGGATGTACGCAAGGACCTAGTTGCACATTTCCCAGTGAAGACAGGGAGAGGAAGCTGCAGACACTGCATTAAAGGATACACTAACATGCAATGCAGCAGGTGTGATGTTCGCCTTCGCTTTACATTGAACAAGAACTGTTTTTAGGACTTTCACTATGAATGGAAATCAGCCATGAAAAGAAAAAAAGGAATGAAGAAGTCACTAGAAAAAGCTGTTAATTTTTTTTTTTCATAATTTTGTTTTTCTTCATAAAAATATGACTAATATGTGATTATTATCAATGTTATATACCTTTATGGGGCTAAGTAAGCAATCAACCCTGCAAATGAACCCTTAGTTGTTCTGAATTGTTGTTCAGAGAACATGAGTACATATACAGAAATTCTGCTCCCACCTAAGCCCAACGTTGCAATATTACAACATTTTTCTAAAAACGTACATAAACATTTTTTTTTACAAAAACTCTTTCATTTCTGCATCAGAGGCCACCTACAACAACATCTGAAGGGTCAAAACAATTTTGTTTAGGTTTTTCCATATTTGGGTCTTACAGGGTTAAATCAACAATGAAAAAGCATTTTAGGAACATCTTAATAATAAATGCAAAGTCAATAAAAACCATGCATTGACATGTTTAGCCTGAGGATGACTTGCCAAACGTAAAGCTGGTTGAAGATTAGGAAAAATTCACAAAGATATTGTGTCAAAGTGCCTACTAATTGCTGAATTAAACAATAGCCAACATGCTATAACTCTACATTAGGTCTTTTGCTGCTGGGGCCCACTCATGGCCAAGGAGTTCAAGGCCCTATAATTAAAAAAAATGTCATCTCTCTACTATTGGCTACCTAATAAAGGCATAATCACACAACAGAAACGTGAGTAGCAAAAACTGTAGCAACAGGTTCAAGGTGAAAATGTTGGATCAACGAGTACCTATTTTTAATCAATGCATCTGACTGTACTTTATTATTAGTTCCACTATGCCAATGAGAATTATTTTGGTGTTGGTTGACTGGACAGTAACACATCACATCAAATCACTAGGGAAAACTTTCCCACCAAAAAATAAAAAAGTTCATATTGTTTGCATTGAAACTCCCAAATCCACCCCATAGAGCAGTATGTCTATGTAATGGTCCAATTTAAAATCTTATATAGTCCCTTTTCTCATGACAACTTATCTTGTAATCTCGAGAAATCCACCTTTTGTTTTCTCGAGATAAATAAATCTGTTATCAGAAGAAAACAAGCTTTGTTATCTCAAGATAATTAAATAATTAACTTGTGGTCTCAAGATAACGGCATTAAGACTGTAGCCACGGCCAAGTTATTATTGTGTCTCTTGTGAGCTCTTGTTTTATAATTGTGTCATTTTACAGAATTACATCTGATGAATGCAGTTACATTTTTACACAATCATATCTTATAGACAGATGGAACCTTGCTGTCCTCTCAACAAAAAAGAGATTTTTTTTTTCTTGGTCCCAAAAATGACATATGTTTATATTCAGTGACAAAGCTTTCTACCAGGTATAATAATTATCACGAGGAAATCAGGGGTCTTATCATTAAGCCACAAAGTTTGCATATATTATAATTTGTGTCAGATAGTCTGTCAATGCTGTTTGTAAACTGTGATTTTGTTGTTCTGCTCTGTACATGCAAGATCTATTGCAGGTCTGTCCATCCTGGGAGAGGTGTCCCTCCTCTGTAGCTCTTCCTGAGGTTTCTTCCATCTTTTGCTTCCCACCCCTATTAAAATGTTGTTTTTTTCTCAACGTGAATTTTTTCCTCACTCAATGAGTCAATGTGATTTTGATTTTGGGCAAAGACAAAAGTGTATGCTAGGGACAAAAATCTGCTGTCTGTTTTATTTGTGAAATGCACCTGCAATGGATACTGCAGGAAACATTTCTCCTTGTTGCACACGTTTCATGTGCAGTCTTGCACCTTTTAACTTTGTCAAAGACCCTGGTTTTTTTTAAAAAATATTTGGGCAAATCTTATGTTGTCGATTGAACTGGGTGAGGCCCATCCAAATCTTGAAGAGTAAAGTGTAATTGTCTAGGAGGAATAATACCTTTTACTTGCTTTCTTACCTGCTGAATGCCTGAAATAACTACTCCCACTTAGTAGCCACGTATGATTTTCAACTAACAGCCTGTTAAACAACACAATATTGTGAAAATGATGTGAATATCAACTATGATTTGACTTTGATTTGTAGCAGGAGCTGTCGACATACTCAGTGACACAAAAAACCTTTAACAGAAACAAATTTGACACACACTGAGAGGGATCAGTGGCAGTCTTAACCAGACTGAGTCTCAACACACACTACATAACCGATTACTTATATGTAAATAACATAAACTGATAGAATAAGTACTCTTATAAGAACTCTTTGCTTGTGGACATACTTTTTAATGACAGACAGGAATTATAATTAGATACAATAGAACGTTTTAGTCTACAATCACTGCCATGCTACTTAAAGTGAAACTCTCGCCAAAAAGCAACTGAGGCTTTATTTGTGATCGAATATGAGTCAAATCTTCGTGTAAAAGCATAATTACGACGAAAGAGGCACTTTTGAGATTTACAATAGTTTCGTTTTCGAGCAAGCTAATTTTCAGTGGAATGCATGCTGCACTGGCACGCTAGCATCAAAATCGCTATTTTTAAAACACTAAGACGGCTCGACACAACATGAAACTTTGCTCGTAGTATCAATAGGTCGCACTCGGGGATCGACACTTTTTGTCTGCCGTGACAACGGTGTGCCGGAGATCCAGCTCCTATGGTGAGTAGTTCAAAAACCTTCTTTTTCGTACAATCTGCATATAAACAATGTTCTCAATGCTTGTGTGCATGTGTACAGACCCTGGTGATACTGGCCAACCAGGCTCGATAGGACTCCTTCTTCAGCTTGACAGCATCCCTTACTTCCGGAGTCCACCACCGGGTTCGGGGATTGCCACCACGACAGGCACCGGAGACCTTGCGGCCACAGCTCCAGACAGCCACGTCATTGACCTCCAGCCTAGTGTGTCCTGGTGCCACGTGCACATATGGACACCCTTATGCTTGAACATGGTGTTCATTATGGACAAACTGTGACTAGCAAAGAAGTCCAGTAATAAAACACCACTCAGGTTAAGATCGGGGAGGCCATTCCTTCCAATCACACCCCTCCAGGTCGCTTGTTCGGGCTGCACCCGGCCGGGTCCCGTGAGCAAAGACCCTGCTACCAGGCCTGGCTCCAGGGTGGGGCCCGGTGACACCATTCTGGGCGACGTACACTTCCTTGTTGTTATCTTTTTCATTAGGGGCTTTGGAACCACGCTTAGTCTGACCCATCCCCTAGTTTGCCTTGGGAGACCCTCCATTCAATCACAAATAAAGCCTTGGTTGCTTTTTGGCAAGAGTTTCACTTTAAGAGTCCTAAAGCACAATATGTTGACTCATTTGAATTCATCATGTCTAATGAGATGGTTGTGCTTGTACATCAATCGCTGCAATCAAAATCGGTGGATGTACTGAGAATGCACATATCATCTCATCAATTACCTGGATCTGTACCTTGATTTCATAGAAACAAGAACACTAAATTTAACTTCACATAAAGAAGTGGTTGCAAAAGGAACTCCAAGTTTTAACGTGTGTGGTGTCACTTCAGGATAATATCCTCTTGCTCCAGACCAAATTCTTTGTAGCATTTAATCGCATGACAGCTCAGTCAGCTGTTTGACAGTGTTGGCTGGCACATTCATGGTGGCTGAACTACTGTAGAATGGTTCAACCACCCAATCAAACTTATCGGCTCACTGCAAATCACAAGAGGGCTTGCCTTCTTTTCAAACAGATACTGAATGACACTTTTGGGAGCCATTGTTGTGTCCTTAGTGCCTGTGCTCTTCACACGTTCAGTATCCTACATATTGACATTTTAATTTTTGGTGCTGTGCTGAGACATAAATGTGTCCTTTCTGTGTATGAGCTGAGTTAGGAGCAGCTTTATCATTGCCAGGGGATCCTTCCGGCACACGCTCCCTCCAAGTGTTTTCAGGGTGAAGCTCGTACACAGAGGGGTTAAGGATGAATTCCTCCACCCCCACCCTGACCTCCTCCTCACAATTGGAACCAATATTCCTCCTTCAATGAGTCTTGTGTCCATCTCTTTGCCCACAGTCCTCTAAATCTCTGCAGTGTCACGGCTGCTTGGATACAGCCAGCTGGAGAGGCCGAGGCTTTGGTGAAGAATCAGACCAGTGAAGGTTGGGTTAAAAAGAAACTCTGTACAACCACATCAGTCTCAATGCTACTCGTTGTGTTAGTGTATGTGCATGTTTTGCACAAGCATGTCTATGTGTGTATTTATGTGTTTAAGTGCATGTGTGTGTGTGTGTGTGTGTGTGTGTGTGTGTGTGTGTGGAGCTACAGGAGGATGTTGGGATGTTTCATTGTTGTGTATTCATATGATAGCCTTCTCATGCAGTTACAGAAGCACATGACTGCCACCAGTTGTAAATGAGATGCTACTGCAGAGAAAACATTGTGCAATGTGTGCAGTCTCTGTCAGCCCTGGAAGCTCCACAGGGACTCAGTGGTTGTTGTAATCACATGACACGGGATTCAGATCTAATGCGTTTTCACTCGGGGGCCACACTGCCACAGGTTGATGCAAAGGGTTTGACTTGAGCAAGCTTATTTTGTACTGGAATTGGATACATCTTTACCCTTTAATGGCACAACATGAACATGTATTTTATACATTAAGAAAAAGAACACCAGTAAGTCTCTTAAAACCATTTTCACTTCATGTATTACCATTTGCAAGTAAAATTGCACTGGGTGGCATCTGAGTTCAAAATATTAAACTGAAGAGACAATCACACGTGATGCTGTGTCACAAAAGCCACACTGAAGTCATAATGTTAATATTGTTGATGTCCGGACATTCATGAACAGCAATGGAAGGGAGGATAACAATCTGCAAATATTACTTGTACCAAGAGGGGACATATAGATGAAGCCTCTTAAAGCTTCTTGGTTCCTCCGTGACGGGGCCCTAATCGGCCCATGACAGGTCTGTGTTCGGACCTGGAGGAGTCCGTGACTGGAATGAGATCCCTGCACGATGACGTAGTGCAGGGGTACTCAAATACAAATCTTAAAGGGCCACAAAGATTTTTTTCAACGACTCAAATGTCCATGTGTTGAGGTCGGTCAGGCCACATGCAATAATAATATTCGAAATAAAATGTCCTTTTCATTCAAAACAACAACAAAAATACGAACTAAAATAACATGTCATTTCCGTTTTGCCATAAATTAAAATACATAGTTGAATATTTCCTCTTTTTGTTTGCCTTCAAACATTGTGTCCATCACTTCAGTCATACATTCTTTTTTTATTTTCTGCATCTCCACACCACTCTAAGTGAGCACTCTGATGCTTTTTGTTGTTGTGTCATAGATGTGACAAGAATCCTTCTTGCAGCTTGATATGACGATTTCAGTGCATTTATTTTTGCTGTTCTTACCTCTGAATTTTGAAGAAATGTCTCTTTAAAATTCCTATGCTTCGTCTCATAATGTTCAATCTTCATCACAGCTATAGTCTCCTGGCATATTAAGCACATGGGTCTGTGCTGGTTGAAGGGAGAATGAAGGCATTTCTTTCAGTCCATTCTTTTTTGAATTGCTGATTTTCACTGTCCACTTTTCTTTTAGCAGTGAACTTGGAACACGCCTTTTTCGTGCAATCTAGGCTCCTACAGCCGGCAAAATGTGAATATGCAAACCAGAGTCCTGCACGGGTTCGGGTTTGTGATTTGCCATTTTCAAGGCATCACGTGCAAAACAAAAAAAAGAAAATCATTTTTAGCGACACATCTACAAAAATATTCTTGCATTTCAAAAACATAAGCTTTTATATTTCATATGAGTTCATTCATGTGTGCTTGTGCCCTCCCAGAACTCCCATTCCCCACGCTGGCTTACTTTCCTTTTTAAAAATTGCGTCCGTCTAATTTTCCTTCGGGTGCGGGTCGAGTGTCGGTAACAATTTATAGCGCGTTGGCTCGGGTGCGGAATGTAATTTGTGCTACTGTCGGAAAACGGGTTGGAGTTTTAAGTATGGCGGGTACGGGAAAATAAGACCCGTGCATGACTCTGATGCAAACTGCTCCAAAAGCGAAAGTGAAAGTTAAAAATAGTGTTCACAGCAGTGAGTGACCCAGCTGTCTGTGTATTGTTGGCATGGAAACAATTCCTGGTATACACGTGCTGACCCAACCAAAACACATGGTGAAGGGATAACAGTTTGGGGGCCACAAATAGGAGGCCGGCGGGCCGGATGCGGCCTGGGGGCCGCCTATTGAGGACCACTGACGTAGTGAATACTGGGGGCTAGGGAATTAAGTGGCAGATGACAAAAGCAATGCAATCAGTTTATAAAGTGTGTTCACAACCATCCTCTGCATATCTTGGAGAGTGACAGAGGCCAAACACATCATTAGCTTTACAGTTCATCTCTTTTATCTTATTCAGTGGACATCCCCCCAGATTCATCTGGCAGCATCATGGCTGCTGAATCAACTTGATAGTTTGTTCTGTCAGCATGCGTCCAAAGACACAAAGAGCATTGACAGATCTCAAGCCACCGCGGGAGCCACCGCGCATGCTCTCTAATCTCCAATTAAACTATCTGTGCTGATAAAACATAAACCAACAATCTGTTCCTACACTGCCTCTTCATCCCTTAACATGCTATGAGGAGAATTTTTTGTCTAGTACTATAGTACTAATACCACCAGAAGCCCCTGCCTTTTTGTTTATGAACCATAAGACCAAAAAAAAACAAAAAAAACTGTAAAACAATCAGTGGGAGAAATGTTTCACTTCTCCTTAGGGAGTGGCTTGGGAGATGATGGGAGGAAGGGTGATGATATACAGAAAGAGACCTCGGGTCAGGCTCAAGCCCTGGGCCTCTGCAGGGTGTCTGTAAATGGGAGCTGGCAAGGAGGAAAGTGAGCGATGAAGTTGGACAGCTGGTAAGTCATGGAAATATGTATCAGCACAGCATAACCCTGATCAAGTATTTAAAAAGTTGCTTGTAGTCTAGCTGGCTTTAGTCTTTCCTCCACAGTTAGCTGTCTTATTGAGAGCTGTAAGTTTAATATGCAGAGACTGTGGGGGGGAGCGGTTGCCAAAATTCATTTGGATTATTTCAACCACAGATGGTCTTCTATGGCTAAGGCAAAGAAGTGAACAGACATCTGTATTAATTTGTGATAAGACGACAAATCATCATCTGCTGATTAGATCAAATGCCACGAATATACCGGGACAATATTCACAGTGTGTCATCTCCCAAGTGTGAGCAAAATATTACATTATTATTATACTCTGTTATGTTAAAATGATATTGTTTGCTTGTTGTCTCCTTTATTATATGATTCAGAAAATAAATGAGCAAATTGTGTGTATGTGCATAATAGACAATGTCTGTATACTAAAAAGTAAATAAAGTGTCAACATGTTACAGTGTCCTTAGACTTTGATAAATCCACTATAGATGTGCCAAGTCCCAGCGTGATCCCCCACATCTGCTCTGTCCAATCACATGAAGACAATAAGATTAGAGATGTGGCCACATCTTTCTAAAATGGTCTCAGATCAGATTGACTTCATGTCCTCAGCAGTTTGTCTTTTTTTCATGTGCATAATTTGGTCTCTTCTTCTGCGGCTACACTGTTGAGTGTGACTAATCAAATGCACAAATGACCTTGAATATTTCGCTAGATTACGGCAGAAAGCAGGAGTAATAGTAGTTTTAAGCATGTACGTTATGTATACATTAAACGTATACATTTTAACAGAACAGACACACTTACTGCTCTCCATCAGCCATGTGCTCTGATGACTTCACAGCTGCAGCCTGCTGCACAGTGCACTGGTAATCTGTCTGTTAATGTTAGCGGTTAGCAGGATTTTCAGCACCATCCTCTTGCTGCAGCTTCTGCCATTATGCTGCTCTGTACACTCATTTGGAGGTGTGGCTGTGGTATAATAACAGAGCGTAAGCAGACATAGGACCAACAGACTAACAGCCTTTTAATTAAATCTGCACAAATGTATAAAATAATGGATTAATAAAAGAAGTGCTTCCACACAGACAAGGGATTAATTGGGTGTTTCAACTCCTGATTATACAGTTAAATAACATTGATTTTTTTATATAGAGAGAATTTTATATATTAAGAACTAGGACTAGGACTATTTTTGTTTTAGGAAATTATGACTGAGGTCCAGACCTCTGTGGCTACGGCCATGGTGCTACACAGATGAGACGGAACACTTTGGTGTCTTTTGCCGGTAAATCTTGGCACTGCTCTGAGCCAGCAGGGCATCAAACTGGGCGCTAGTCAGCCTCATGCAGTGCTGGAAGCGCCAGTCATTGAGACACAGCTCCTGAATAATCTCATGTTCAAACTTGAGCATGTAACGTTTGGTGTGAATGCACCATAGAATGTCAAAATGTTTTGGCTCTACACACTGTTTTTGCCTGTTTCTGATGCCCAAATGGCTGTTGTTCCTCTGTTACTGCATGTCTTTCCTGTCCCCGCCTGCCGTGTCTTCTCGTCTCTTCAGTCAGAGTCCTAGTCAGTGCGGCTTTAAAACACCGCTGTACTGTATCCCCATTCTACAAAGTGATCTCCATTGTTCTTAGTCTGGATGCTGTGTTAAGAAAGCTTGCAAATGACAATTTTTAAACAGAAAGGTTGACTGGAATACTGCACTTGGAAACGGAGCATCAGAACATAAAAATGTACTTGGGATGTGTAAATCTATGATGTGGTCTACCTGTAAATCAGCTCTGTATGTTGGTGTGACTGCAGTAATACAATGGCTCTTGCCATATTTTGCCCCGAAATCACACAAGACCAAAGACATCCAACACAGATCATATATACTAAGAATGAAGACTGACAAGATAAACAACCATCCTTAGCTCAGTTTGCAGCATTACTGTGCTTCAAACCTTGCTGTGCTTCAAGCATAAACCACGGGTTTATGCTTTGTATTGAATAATGTTGATGTTTGTATCATAAGCAATGGAAATTTAGATACAAGTTTAAGATGCAACATTACATTAAACATCTATAGAACCCCAGAAAGATAATGCACAAGCATGATAATTAAAATAGTTACAGAAAAGAAAAAAAATGGATTCTTGTCAAATAAATGTCTACATACTGTTTACCACATCTGCTTGTCTTTTTTTCTTTAGCTAAGGGTTTGTTTTTTCTTTGTGTGACACATTACTGTAAATCTCCACAGCACTGTTTCAGCTCTGGAGAAAGGTCTGGCTGCACAAATGGCCATTCTGATATAGTAGGAAAAAAAAAATATCTTGCTTGTTTGTATATAATTAAACCAATCACAGTCATCTTGGCCGGCATTTATGACTCGTTCACAGTACAGCAACACTGAAGGAGTGCAGTGAGCGTTTGGAGAAAACACTGTTTAAGTTGGGCTGATTATTTGTGACACTTGTTAGACCTGAGAGCAACACAAAGATATAATTTCCAGAGTGACTCAGGTTAGTTTAGCCGAACCCTAATTCAACAATATGTTATTAAAGTGCATTGCCAGCTCTTTCACAATAGTACAGTTACAGCCCATTAACTTCAACAACTGTTCCGTCTGTAAAGGAGTGCTTGTTAGAAATACTAGCAATCACCAACATGAGTCATCTGATGAGATAAATGTTTGCTGTCTTTTTGCATCAAATATAAAACTAGCTTCAAATGAAATTACTGGTTGCTGTTCTTCAACCATGTATCCAGAGTTCATATGTGAAAATGACTTAATTACAGACTTAATTAATGACGTAATTTAATTGAAGTTCTAATTTTGTGATTTTCACATTTCTGGTGTCAGAAATGTTGTCTAAAAACACACCACACATGAAATCCCACTTCCTCTATTTCATTGTGTTAGCAGCAGAAATATTGAGTGAGATCTCAAAACGTTGAAATACAAAACTGGTGTGTCTGCATGGTGAAATACAGAACAAATGCTCTAATTGTTTTGACACTGTATGTCCACTTCATGAATGTGAAATGGGTATAAATGGGTATCTGTGTGTGTTGCATGCAGCAGCCAGTGTCAGTTCACTGTGTGCTCTGCTCTCTGTGATGACACTGCTCAGCTATCTGTGTGTGGGATGTACCTGTCTGTCTGCCTAAAGTCTGACTGACTGATCTCAGCTCCCTGAAGCACAGTGCCTTGATCATTTGTATTAGAGCTGAAGATTGAACTCTCGACAGCCAGTTTGTTTCTCTAAGCTGAGGATGAAACTCAAAGGAAAAAAAGAGCATTTATCAAAGAACATGAACACAGAGGCAGAGAGAAAAGAAGATGAGAGAGTGGAGATGCTAAAAGTTAAACCTTTACACTCCCACAGAGGTACAAAAAAATGTGCTAGAGTATATCAGATTTTTTTTTTTTTAATTCACAAGGAAAGCATTGATTTGACTAAAAAGTACTTGAAATTCTTTGGAAAATATACTGAGATGAGTTAGTAATAGCTCAATAACACTAAAACATGTGGGTGCTTAGTTCATTAAAACTGCTGTAAGTAATATACAGTATTTTCATTAAAATATGTATTAAAAAGCTCTATATTCAGTAGTATCCCTGCCTAATTTATCCAATCAGGACAAAGAACTCCATAGAGAGGCAGTCCTGTCTGCCTGGGCAACATGCGGAGGGAAGGATCCACCTGTTCTGGTAGATACACCGGCAATGTCAGAATGGCCAATTTACCAATTCCAGTGCTGCTGGTGACCGTTGACACTACCAAACAGGTCAAACGGTATAAAACGCTTGAAGTGAATTAAGAAAAAATGCCTCGGAATGAAGAAAGTAGTTTGCTTCTCCACTTCTGCCACTGCCAATTTGTGCTATTTTTCTTGTTTTGTACCACATAATGATCATTTCTCTCCTACTCCAAGCAAAAGACTCACAAAGCCACATTCTCCCATTTAAATTAAAGAGATCCTGTTGCATTTGCTTAAAGTTAAAGGATGGCATCATTTTATTTTGCTCTATTTGTCAACAAATACCATTTAAAGACCATAACCAACAGTGTTAGTCCGCCTGGCGTCCCTCCTCTGTGGCACTTAGCCCCAAATCCATTGGAATCTGACTGAAAAGGTAAAACATTTAATGTTTAAAAACAATTCACAAATACACTATATATTATTCACATGTTTTAAAAAGGCTCAATAATTTTCTAACACTGCTCAATGTTGGTCAATACAGTTGTTTGCCAAACATGACTTAAACATGAAGAAATAATGCTATTGTAGGGGATTATTTTCAGTGGCGGATGAATACACATTTGATGCTCTGGTGAGTATTGCAGGCAACCCGATGATGTATGTTAATCACACAGTGTGTACTTTCTGCCTCTCAGTCAGAACAATAGATATAAATACAGTGGGCTGTTGTCTTGACTGACAACACCAAGAACCATCATTGCTGAAAAATAATGCTTAAAGCAACTGTAAGTCGAAAACAGCCCTACATCAGCTCTTTAGTATGTAAACAGCCCATTTCCACTCAAATCCTCACCAGATTGTCAATGTAGCTATGCGCCTCACGAACCTGCTTTCCTGCATGTGTACTTTGCAACCTGCAATTTCAGGCATTTCATTTTACTGTAAGACCACAGGATAAGATAATGAAGCCGATGTGTGGTTATGTGTTTGTCTCAGGGACCACATTTCCCCTCAAAAATCTTTAACAAACATTACACAAAGACTTCAGTTCATACCATTTTTGCACAATTTGCCTTTTGTTTACACCTACTTACTGTAACTCTGAGCACCAAAATAGAGCTCGTTGTCCATCAGCCCTTATCTTATCAGTAGCCCAGTGTGTAACAGTTGCCTCTGGCTGCGGTTCAAAGTGTCCTCAACTTCGGTTCAAACAGAGCGAGCTCAGTGTATTTCAGCGTTTTTGATGGCTCTCCAGGGTCAAGGCACTTGTCTGCTCCTTTGTCTCTTCATCCTCAACCAGCAGTGGGTGGTATGACTCACACTAAAACACATTCACTGTCATCAGCACTAGCTTTTTCTGCCCCTCTTAAAACAAAAAAAAAAAAAAACACTCACCCAGGCTCATACCTTTGGCATGCAAGGCTTTTAGCATCCTCTATTCAAATGCAAATAGATGATTTGTTTGAAGCATATTTTGACAACAGTATCACACTACAATTACATTCAGAGAAGCTCATTAACCACGTGGCTTAATACACCATGGGACCCAGAGTATGCAGCCTCCCAGAGGAGCATGTTTTGCATAACAGATCTCTGCTTGTCACTTACAGTATATTATATTGCATATTGTAAAGGTTATAGACAGGTTATCTTACCCACGGTGACTCCAATTAACAAGCCACACTGATTTTTTTTCCTGGAAATGTATTTGCTCATCTCAAGATATTACTGTAGGCAACCAAATACATGGATCAGTCTTATCAAGGAATTGACCATTTATTGTTGAGTTCAGTCTTATTAACCTCACCTCTGAATTGTCTGTAATAAAGACTAGGGATGTCCCTGATCAGGTTTTTTTTTTTTACCCCAATCCAATGCGAGTCCTTTAATACTCTGCCGATACCGAGTCCCGATCTGATACTCAGCCTTAACTAATATTGTCCTGGATATTACAGCTGCATCGAGAAAAAAAAATACCTGCATTCCTGAATATATATTTTTTTATTTTGTTAAACAAAGTATATACTTTCATATGGCTCTTTCTTATTCTACATGCTATTCCAACATTGGCCTCCACCTTCCTTGTGTGAGCAGGTGAGTCTGTGATGCTGCACTGTGACAGCAGCTCGTGTACAGCCAGCTGAAGTGTGTGTTAGACGCAGCCCATGCTTGGTTCCTCCCATATCATCCACGTTTTTTTACATATTCCTTACATTGTCATGTAAAATGATGTGGACACGTTGCTTGTCTATTTCACACGTGTTCAGCATCTCCTTGGTTGCCTGTTTTACACGCTCTGCTGTATGAGACCCACGAAACTAGTGCGCATACCAGCACGTTGTAACTCGAAAGTGTAACATAATTTAATGCTGAGATCAGAGGGCACACTGGGATTCAAAAAATCCAGGTGACAAAGCGTTACTTCCACACTGCAGACATTTTATCTACAGGTTTGCCAGAGTAACGTTACGCACGCGTCTGCGTTCTGCCAAAAATTGTGCTCTGACTTTCTGCTGCCCTCGGCAGCTAAAAAGACAGATATTTTCCCCAGAAATTAGTGGAAATGAAAAGGGGAGGGTGAATATTGGACATATTAATACCTTATAATTTGGGGGGAAAAACAAACAACGTGTTTACATGTTGCCGTGGCAAAGTGAAAAACAAATGAACAATTAATGCAGCCTAAACACTGTTTAGCAACAGATTTTGCTCTTCAAGCTGTAATTTGTAAGTAATTCAGCTAACTGCTGTCACTATTGGTGCTCTTTGCTGTAGCCATCTTTGGTTGTAGCGGAAAGCAGTAGCTAAGTGGCCCTATTAGCTGACAGAAGCATGTCTCCACCGTGACCTCAGATGACAGTGGGAGTCACTGGCGGAAACAGGATTCACTTTCCCAGCCACCTCCCAGAGAACCTGGCTGGACACCAGACTAGGACTGAACACAGCCTCTGAGACCGACAGATGCCAGTTTGACGACAAGGGGTATAGTACAGAGCTTTACACAGCTATGACCATTAATTTGAATCCAGCAACAAGATGGCACAGCAGGTTAGAACAGAAGAGGTTTGAAGTGCCAGAGAGAGAAAGAGTCGAGACAGGATATTTTCATGTTGGTCAGTGAAATGAGGATGAAAAATTAGGTTTTTCTTGACTAATTAGACTAAGTAGTGACTGTTTTCGTATCTGTTTATATATATGAAACTATGGGGGCTATCAGACTATCACCCTTTTGTGGTACAAAATTGTATTGCAACACAAAACAGACACAGGCTAGCGGGTTAGCATGCTTACTAAAGTAGACATATCTGCCACATAGTACATACGTAGGCGTCAAATTCTGTTGTTCCTCACATTCTGTTGATAATGTCAAATCATTGTTTGACTTGTTCCTGAAGGGGTGCACAAGACGTTCAGGTTACTGCATAGCTCTGTCATATCATTTTCATAAAGGGCTGTAAATTATTTAGCAAGCCAAAGCACCTAACATATTACGTTGCCTGCATTTCAAATGTGAGTTTCCACAGACAGTTTATAGTCTTATAATGTTAGATACCACAAACCTCTCTGAAAGAGAAGCATATATATCAGCTGCAGGTAGACAAAAAGAGATGGACTGAACTAATGACTTCAACTGAATGAAGGTACAGTGTCACTTGATGACCTTGCCCTCGACATTGTGGAGGCGCATTTCTAGCAGGTCAAACAGGGGCAGCAAATTTAAACATAGCACTGTGTTGTGATAAATGGTAATGAAAAGAAAAGGTCTCCAATTCTTGTCGCTTTTATTTTCAGAGTTGGAAAATGGTATCCAATAGCAACGAGCAGAGGGCTGGAGAGATGGCAGAAGGCAAGAGGGAGTATGCAACTGTAGGTGCACTTGAGTCAATAGGGAATGGCAGAGGAGAGGCAAAAAGGAGGCGAGGGAGATGAAAAGAGAGAGATGGAAAGAGGGGCACAGAGGAGAGGGGAAAGGAAAATCAATAAAGTCATCAAACATGAATTGCGCGGTGAAATGACTTCTTAAGTCCCATCAGGAAAGCGACTGAGAGGTGAAATGCAGTGGGGAACCTGGCCGACGACATCTGTGTGTCCTTCAACAGCACTGAGTCAATCAGTGAGCTAACTTTTGTTCCACACGCACAGAAAAGCCAGGCACACTGCAAAGACACCTCTGCTCTCAGAGAAAGATATTCATCCCCATGATCTTTATGTTTGTTTTCCTCTTTTCCTCTTTGAGCATGTTATTTACTTTTTTGGAGTCTCTTGACTCTTGAGTCCTACATTCAGAATCAGTTGGTATTCCTTTATTGTCTCATAAATGGGGAAATGTGTTTGCCACAGCAGCCAAAGGACAGTATATTACAAAAAAAAATAACAATAACAAAACAATAACAATATAAGAACAGTTAAAAAGTACAAAAAGAAATATAAGAAGAGAAAAGCTCAAAAATGAGCGAGAGCTGCTGTAACAGGCTGCCACTCATGTGGCGCCATCTTCAATATTGCCACCATGTTCAGCCATCCTCGAGTTGAGTTTACTGTGCAGAGAGGATCTAACAAACACTCACAGTGCATTAGTAAGATGCAGAGTGTAATCAAGGTTGACCTGTACAAGGGAAAAATTATATCAAGAGGCCTAAATCAATTTGTATTAGTGGTGTGGCTCAATTGTTTGGCATCACAATGGCGTTGACATCTTTGGTTTGACGTGAAATATCTTGAACTATTAAATGATTTATGTTAAAGAAAAAAAAAAATCTGTCGTCCAATACCTGCAAAGCTAATGCCATTCCCATCAGCTAATCTTAGCATGCTAACATATTAAACTAATATGTTACATGTAGTAAATATTACTGTTAATCATCAGCATATTATGACTGTGTTTGCATGCTTATGTAGGCATTAGCTCAAAACACATTGTAGCGCTGCTAGCAGGGCTGTAGACTAACCCTCAGTGATGTGCAGTGGACCCATAACCTGCCGGACCCACTAACTGACCGGTCTGTTTGGTTGGCTTACAAGAGAATAATTACAGGTTTGGGCAGAGAGGCAATGAGTGAGAAAGCAACGTTACTTGAGCACAGTCACTTCACTGCCGACGAGTGCCAGGAGGATGTCAAGTTGTTTGGAGAGATCACTGTTACACATTTCCTCTCTTTTCCATGATGGTTCAAGCGGTGCTGTACATTCCAGCAACAAGCGCGTCCAGTGAATGCTATTTCAGCTCAGCTGGCTATGTGTTTGAAGTGCGTCATATAGGTCAAATCCTGGAATTGTGCAGCCAAGTTCTAGGCTAAAACGCTGCTGAGAAGAGTGACACATTGCTATTTTGTAACAGTTCACCGTTACAAGACTGCAGTGTTCTTTTTGTTTCAGAGTGAGATGAAGAGTGGCAGAGAAATTGTTATTAGGCCCGTTGGGCGCTCAGACCAGGTCCGATGACGTAAGTTCTTTGGGTCATTCAAATGGCTAAGATTAATTTAAAAGAAGGAGTTAGTTACTCTTTAAGTCAGTCTAATGATCTGTTGTGGTAAATTCACCTTGATGCACCAAATTTTGCCAAGATTTTAGATGTTTTTTTCTTAAAGGTTATATGATAAAACGAGCCGATGTACTGCCTGTGTTTTCTCGTCTTTATTTAATCCACTGCTTTCTGTCATTCCTTGCTTATTTTGCTATTTCCTTTCCTTCCCCTCCATCATGTTTCCGCCCCTCCATAGCTCTTCTCTGGTGTTATTGTATTGCTTTGAATGTCCAGAGGGTTGTGCATTTGCTAGAGGGCTAAAGTCATCATTTCTGTTGGAACTGGGTCCCAGCCTCTGGGGTTGAGGGGCTGGTGGTGGTGATGGGCTCGTAGACGTTGCTTCACACAAGTTGTGAATACTGACAGGAATGGGCCGTTCAAGGGTTCACACTCCAAATGAGGTCGCAGCGCCTCAGCCGCTCAGCTGGCATTCAGACAGTCCCGCTCTCATTCTTATTCAGCCCTCAGCTTTCAGTACAGGCTGCCATTGTTGACCAGCCTAATAGCTTTCTCACAGAGCCTAGGATATGTCTTTGATGAGTCAATAAAAACACTTTGCATTGCCAAACAAGCTGAGCAAAAATCTCATCAGGGAAGTGCTGTATTATATTGTATCTTTTCTGCTGTATGCTGTGCCTTTCTCTCATACATTATCTCTAGGGCCTTATGACATACCAAGGTCTGAATACCATACTGTGAATAACATACTGATAACAATTGTTTAATCTCTCAATGAGATGACTCCATTTAGATAATGTTTATTGTCTCCATTATAAAATATGTTACAGTGAATGAAGAACATGCTGATGATTTGGCTTTTTCACAGTTTTGCCACTAGTAGAGATAGGACTTCAAACTTTGTCCTGAGGTTGGTACTAGAGGGAAAACAATACAACCTATAAAATCAAAAAGGTCCATCCTCTTGGGAACATAATTATGCTCTGCAAATATCGAAACACTTAAGGTGAAAGTAGGGTAAGCTTTCATACAAAAAAAAAGAGAGAAATTGAAAAGGTATTTTTGAAATGAATGTTGGCATATCCACAGATTTTCACAAATATGTGTATTTGAATGAATACAATATATTTTTCCTTTAACATCCTGTGCTTTCTGAACTGCCAAAATGAACAGATAGTGTAAGACAACAACAAGAAGCATAGTCACTGTTATCATATTTTGTGTATCATGTTATAGGATGAAAAAAGCCTTTCTGTTATTTCTGAGGGGGTTTATGGTTGGTTATCCATGCACAACATGAAGTCGGGAACAAACGTGTGCTTCAATTTGACATTTATGGTAGTGGAATATGGAATGTTTCTAGGAATGCCTCTGTCTGACCACCACTTTCATCCAGAGTTAAACATTTCTAAAGCTATTGGAGGGATCGTCGTTTTTGTACATCCCCGGAGGATTAATGCTAATGACTCAGGCGCCATCAGCAGACAAAAGTTTTCACTGACACTGAAATAAATCAACATCTACTGATCAGATTGGAACACAATTTTGACAGACATTCACGGTTCCCAGAGGATATTGTATTAGTTTTGGTGATGACTAAGCATGAGAATCAGCTCAAAATTCTAACATGTTCAATTATTTGGTTAATGACCAATTTCCTACTAAACTAATTACAATCCCATCAATTTATTTTAAAGGTTCAAGAAGATTTCTATTTGTTACAAGCTGGGTTAAATTTTCTATTCTAATTAATAATTCTGACAGTTATGATAACTTTATAATTGCTGAGATCAGGAACATTGTTACAATATAGTCCTAACAGACAAAGGGGAAATATCAAGGGTGAAAAAAATCAGGCTGTAGCAACAATATGTTCTTTTTCCTACACCACAAATGACAGTATCATCATTGCCTTTCTCCGTAAATCAGCCAAAGTAATAATGGCGTATGGGAAAGAGAGGTAGGCCTTATTCAAGGAAGAGAATAAAGGTCATGTCTTGTCAAACCCAGGAAAGGCAAGAGTGTGGGAGAAACGTCTGCTGCATTCAGTGTGTGCCTTTCAAGGAAAAGCTTTTCCTTCCCACAAACACAATTCTGTTTTGCAGGTTTGGTTATATTAAATGAGCTGTTGTGGAAAGAGGATGAAGGATTGAAAAAAAACAAAAAAAAACAAAACAGGAAGAAATGTGTCTTACAACCATACCAATATCTACAAATACAGGCACAAACAAAACATGTCCCATCTGTTACCCACAGTAATTCTGTGCATCCATGCAACATCCTTTTCGGTCAAGAACACAAGCAATGTTTTCAAGCTCAACTGGAGAAAAGTAAACAAGGACACTTGATTACTCGATTTGATGGGAAAGCTGAGTTGGGGTGAAAGAGAGCTATGTTAATATGAATAGGCTCAATGTGACTAAGGCTGCTGTTAAAAATGGGGCGGGTCAATTGGAGGGAGTCTATCAAGCATGAATCAGGAGGGGAGGCAAGCATAGAGCACAGTGACAGATTAACAATAGTGTGAGAGTGACAAGAATTCAAGAGGCAGGAAGGTCGGATTAACTGGTAGGTTGGTCTGGTCTGAGAAAGAGAATAGATACAATGCCGTAAGTAGAGTAGGAGGAGGATGGAAGGAAGAAGACTGACAATATAAAAACACAAAGGATGAGGTCAGAATACTCTAAATGAGTATGAGATGTAAACAAGAGAAGAAATGGTTCTCTGGCAAAGTACATTTGCCTTTTAACTAGAGCTAGATCATCAAATGCACTGTAATATAATGGCCAATAGATGAAGCTCAGAAAAGCTAAATAGATTTAGGCCAAACCCAGCAACGCAAGCATATTTTCTACTGCTCGCACCAGAAGCAAGTGAGGCTTTTTACAGCTGTCTTTATCAGGGATTTTACGCTTACAAAATGGCCAGCTCAGCAAAGGACAGAGATGGGAGAAAGGGACAAAAGAAATGTAGGCAGAACATTTATATTGAAAAGGCTGACCAAGAATGGTATACCGCATTTTAACTAGTTGTATCTTACAAATGGATGTGAAGATAAGTGGAGATGAAGAAACAGTTAAGTTGTATATTCTGGTGTTTGGATTCAGTTGCTGTGCAAGATACATTTTTTAAAATGAAACACAATTCTGGTTATTTTTTATGTCCAACAGCAACTTCAATGAAGATCACAGCAAATGAGTTATGGTTAGTAGGATTAAAGGGTCTATGGGCAGAGATACAATATGCTACAATATCCCATTTTTTTCCCTGGATGAAGTAGCAGTGGAGGTGTCACACACTGTGGAAAAAATGTACATTCGCAAAAGAGCCTCGTCCGGAAGTTTCCCAATGTCGTCTGCCACCAGATCCTAAGAACATAGAAATAGCATATAATCACCCCGACAGTCAAACATGCGGGGGGGGGGGGGGGGGAGTCGGACACAAATACTTCTCCCTGGCATTAAAGCTGGCATCGGTAATTTTGTTCAGAAGCATTTTTTAAATGACATTTGTATAAAATCTCTTAACATCCAGACAGCAATCAAAATATAAAATGATTTGGAAAAAAGGATGGTCTGTGGCAGCGACAAGGCTGTAATAACCTACCCAATCAGTTTTAGCTGCCTGAAGATACTGTATGGACAGCCTACCTGTCTATCAGTCCGTCCTTATGTAGCCACCCTGCGCTGACTCCGTTCATCACTCACTGCCCATGGCAAGAGTCTACACATTGCGCTGCTTGAGCTCTGGAAGAGTGAGCTCATCGATTATGTACAAGAATGACAGAGAAAATACAGACCCACTTGATATTTTTTTAGCCCAACTCAAACAGAAATATTAATAGATTTCCAATATTTTCAAAAACACCATTGTTATAAACTGTCCATAACTAAATATTTTTCAAGGTATGTGTTCAACCGGTCTTTCTTTTCCTTTTTTTTTTTACCAGGTCTTGAATTGTCAGGGAAATGTAAAATTCTACCAGCTTCTCCCTCTCCTCCTTCTCTGTTCTTTTCTATCGGCTGAAGCACTCTTGAAAAAAAAAATGAAATAACAGATTAACAATAACCCTTGCTTTATAATTACTTTAATCCTTACTTTATAAATTCCCACAAGAGTGCAAAAAGTAATATATAACCAATTGTGTTCTGTACATGGACTGTGATTGGCTCAAAAACATTTCCAAAGGCTGCAAAGTCACAGCAAACTTGTCTGCCATGTTTTCACGCAGTTTTGAAATGTTAAGTTTAAGATGATATTCGCCGCCAGATGTCTTTTCCAATGCAGATCTGAAAAAGTATATTAGTTGTTGAAGTATAACATTATCACACGTTATTTCTCTTGATGGACCACCTCTCCGAACTTACAAGATGCACAACATTGGACATATGTATTAAATATACTGTTTTGTCTGGACAGCAATAAAACACAAATCACACAAACAGTATCTGCTATAATTCTTCCCACCCATCCTCTCACGAATGGTGCACAACATTCTGTCTATAGATGTGTGTGCTGCACCCGTGGAGTGGGACTGTGTGCACAAGTTGCCTGAGGCACGTGTGACATTGACAAGAGGTGCAATTTGCAGGGGGCTTGGGAACCGGTAGGTTAGGTGAACTGAAAGGTGACTCCGAAAAATTATAATATACAAGATGTGTAATGCTAACATGTAAGCATGTATACACATTTATAATGATCAGCGTACGAACAAATATAAACACTCTTTAACCTATTTGCACAGTGATGTTAACATGACGTACCGTCAATATAATTAGATTTGGAAGTATGTAATGTGCATGATTCGCTTAAAGGCAACCACACGCATATTTTAATGTGACAGAACACACAACCAAAATACAAGTGGAAGCATTATTAACCATTTTTTATTAATATGCCATGTAAGTGTGACATGCTAATGTTTAGAATGCAACAACAAAGTAGAGCCACGCAGAGCTGGATTTGACAAGCTGACTCTGCTGTCCAGGGATAAACACTTTGTAGTGAACAAACAATTTTAAGAAAAACATCGGATTTAACAACATTGCTCCATTCTGAAGCCCAGTGTAGCATTTTATGCCTCACTAGTGGTGAGCAGGGGTGAACTGGCAATCTGGACGTTCTGGAGAATACCAGCAGGATGGCCGCCAGCCTCTGCGCAACCGTTACAGTTTTTTTTTTCTCTTGCTTATAATTGACTGTTGTTCCATGTCCAGACCGATAGGTGGCAACCAGGGACGGACTGGCCATTGGGCAATGTGGGCAAATAATATTCAAAAACGTGCATGGTTTGAAATAAAACAAATCTACCTGCATTTTTTTATTTGAATAATTGTTTGCAGAAGTTAAAATGAAGCAATGCCTTCTGGGAATTTCAAGACTGAATCGAGTAGACCGTCTGAGTGTGGTTGTTGGAAGTTGACTGAGTTTAAGCTAGCAAAAAAATGAATCGAGGCATCAAGCGACACAAGGGGAGAGCGGAGAAAAAGGGAGAAATCTCAGAGAGCATATAGATAGATATGGATGACTGCGTGACGGTAAGACACGTTTTTATTATGGAGCGACTGGCTCTGATGATTTATTAATGTGTTTTATGTATCGTTGTGTAGTTGTTAATAGCCTTGGAATTTACATTGACTATCACCGGGGCTATCAGAAGTGCCTGTTCTTTACGTGCGTCAAAATTTGCGCGTGCGTGCACCCCCCCTCCATGGGCCGCTGGTGGGTGAAAATGCCAGGGCCGTTTTTTGTTCCCAGTCTGTCACTGGTGGTGAGGGTCTAAGAATAGTAAAGCTGTTTTGGCATTTGTGTGGCTGTTGCTCAGGGGGTAGAGTGGGTGGTCTAGTGATTGGAAGGTTGCTGGTTTGAATCCTGGCTGAGCTGAGCTGCATGTTGAATTGTCCTTGAGCAAGACACTGAACCCTAAATTGCTTCTGATGTGCAGTTGGCACCTTGCATGGCAGCCTCCGCTATCAGTGTATGAATGTGTGTGTGAATCTGACAAGTGTTGTTAAGCAGCTTTGAGCGGTCAGTAGACTGGAAAAGCACTATAGAAAAACAAGTCCATTTTCCTTAATTTGACTTTTTTTCCCTGGTATATAAGTCTGTTAGTGAGTGTGAGTGTGTAAGTAAAGTACACAGTAAAGGGCCTTCTATCATGACTATAGATAGACTTTGTAGCTTTAACAGTATATTGTCATCAAGCTATCTTTGCTTTACAAAGTTGTTTTCTCATGATAATGAATTAATTGGGTTGTCATCTCAGTAAAGCAAACAGTTCCGATCATTGCTCCCTCAAGCTATTCAACATGTTATCATGAACAAATTAATGTTATCCTGAGATATCATTATTTTTGTTGGTGATAAATCAATAATTGATATTCTACAAAAAGATTATTCCTGGATCCACACACTTATATTCCACATATTCCACATATTATATTAGATGATTTATATCAGATATTCTGTCAATGCACTTTGTAAACTGTAATGTTGTTGTTCTGTTCTGTAAATGCGACATCTATTGCATGTCTGTCTTTCCTGGGAGAGGGACCGCTCCTCTGTGGCTCTTCCTGAGGTTTCTTCTTCATCTTTCCCTCCTTCTTTTTTTTCTCAATATGGCAAGTTATTCCTCACTCGGATCAAGGGTCTAAGGACAAAGGATCGTTCACTCTACAGATTGTAAAGCCCACTGGGACAATGTGATTGTTATTAAAGGCTATATAAATACAATTGGTTTGATTTGATCATTTTGTCTCATCATCAAGTCAGTCAGATCAGTCAGTCTGAGTAAATAATAATAATAATAATAATAATAATAATAATAATAATAATAAATGAAGACTACATTACTGCAATTTGTTCACAGTTCTCTTCTCTTTCACACTGGAAACCCCAAGCTGATCAGCTACTCAGTCGACATTGTAAATAGCGAGTGCTGTGTGTATTCTGTGTTTGATTCATTAGCCCACAATGGAACAGGATAGACAGACAAAGAGTAATCTGTTGCTGGGTGCTACCTGCTAAAAACCTCCACTGATCAACATAGTGGGAGAAACCAAAGAAACAGACAGGAGTGAGAAAACAAAGGAATGTGGTGAACAAAAAGAGACGAGCCTGGGGAGAGAATCCCAGAAGCCAGAGATATGCTGCCTCATTGGCAGCTTAATGGTGTGTGTCATAAACGGTGTCATCACCTCATCTCCACTTCCCCCCAAACCTTCGTCTCTCCACCACATGACCCATCCTCATCTGTCCCCATACTATTCCCTCCTCTGCTGCTGCCTCGCTCTTCATCCTGAGCCTGGCAGATAATATTTCCAGTCCCAAAGCGGAAGATTATATCTGCTTCTGCTTAACACCTGCAAGGACTAGCCAAGATTTACACTTTTTGTTTGGGAGTAAAACTGAAAATCTGTCCTCAAGCCTCTCAGTAACCAATGTATAACAAATACACATGCAAACAACAATGTGAGGTAGCACTTCATAGCAGAGTAAAGGTCAAGAGGACAAACATGGATGTGAAGTGTTCTGTCAAGAACAAAACATGAATTAATATGGGGGGAATGTGAACACAGTGACTTTCATAAGACCTGCACCTACATTAATCCAAACTTAATTCTCAGACAAAATGTTTTTCTTTTCTGTCGTCCTTGTGGGGATGGAAACAGCTTAACAAATGAGTCACACCTGCAGAGTGCTGCCTCCTGTGGGCGAGAGCATGAATCACCCATCAACCTCCCGCCAGACAGGCTGACAACTGGCATGTGATCTGACTGAAGGGTCATCGCTGCTACAGTCAGGCCGTAGGGTAGCCAGAGAGTGAGATGGAGTGTGTTAAAAGCAGAATGATGTGAGGTTTTCAAAGCCCAATACCGAACCAATTGAAATCAATGGAGAATTTATCCCAGTGCAAGGCTTGACGACATAAAATTTAAAAGTTGCAGTTGATCTGGGCACCCGGGGTTAGCAAAGTAAAGGTCCTGTTCTTTCGCTACATAGACCATTGGTTCTCAACCTGGGGGTCAGGATCCCCGAAGGGGCTGCAAGTTAATTTCCTGTGGTCCCCACAGGGTTGTTGAGAGAAAAACATAAAATAGTATCTGTTAAACTGGGGAATAGTATGTATATCACACACTGCATGTACAAGTCCTGTGATTTGATTTTCAGTAGTTTTTATTGCTTTACTGTACATTAGCCATATGCTAGTGAGCCATAGCATGCAATGCCCCGTTCCACTCTGCTTTCCCTGCACGACACTCAACATTGTATTTTATTTTGATAGGGACCCTGACCAGCAGAAATTACATATTGTGCATTAAACAACACAACTAACTCATCCTCATGAAACAGATGATGATCAGATTCATTTTCAGATTAAAGAAATTATCCGATGTTGTTAGACTCAACAATTGAAGTTATCAAAATGAACACTCAACCCAGCCTCTTTCTGTTAAGATTGGAAAGATTGTTATCATGCAGCACAGCTCGCACCAATAATGTGTGCCATGTGACAAAGACTAAAGCGCAAATCAGAAAGATTTTAAGATGACTGTTGCAGATATTCCAGTCCATTCCTTAATTAGTAGTATTATACTGAAGGCTCTACAAGATTCAGTAGATCCAATAAGTTCCCACACACTGAATATTTGGTTTGATTAAACAAATAAGATAGGCAAATGAGACTGATGAGCTAGTTTGCTTACAGTAAGTTTGAGTGACAAAAACTTCAATCTTGGGAGAGAAAAGGGATGCCAGCAAAGTGCACAATAACTCGGAAAGTTATGGAAATATAATGACTTTTCAGGATTTTTATTCACAGTTGAGAGATTATTTTACAGAGGAAATACAAACCTCATGAAGCCTAAATGGAGTGCTTGGTGTGATACATGATACAAACAAAAGTACACGATTCTCTCTATGCTAAAGTAAAATATTTAGTATGTTTCCTCTACTACCTTAACGATAACGCTGTAATTTGTAAAATACAACCAGAACTCATTGGCAGTTCCAAAAATGCCACTTGCATATAGCTCTCAGCTGAAATTGTAGGGGCTATCAGACTATCCCCTCATGTTGGCTATCAGGTTAGCATGCTTACTTCAGCAGACATCTCTGCAACAAAATCCATAGATGTCTTTTGCATAACAGCAATACTGTTGTTTCTCCACTTTATGTGAAAATGAAAATTGAAATAACCAATTACGAAACAATGGCTTACCATGAGCAAAACCCAATTCAGAACTACAAATTAAAGGGCATAATTGGAGTTTTGATGGAAAAAAAATCAACAGCTGTTTCAAAATACAACTCTTCTATGCTTGGTCTAAAACAAAATATTTTTACAACCTTGGCTTGATTACCCCGAAATTCTTCATAGATGTGCATGGCTACCAATGGATTATTCCTCAATGAACATGAATACGGTGGCCTCCTGACTTCATGTCAACACAGATCAAAGTTTCACATTTTTCAAGATCACTTCCAAAATGTTCTTTGTATACATGTAATTCTTTGTTTCAAATCAAATGATCCGTGGATTCATTCATGGAAAAAGAATATTAGAGAGATTATTTTGCATTGATTTAATTTGGGTGAACCTTAACATGCAAATTCACACTGTTGACCATCTTTAGAGGGAGGAAACACAGATAACCATCCAAAATAATTTAACCTGTTTTGCTGGAGTACAAACATCAGTGAATCATAAGACAGGAGTGACAGGATTTTCTGTAAATACACAAATATGACAACATGGAAGAGAGAAAGCAGTATTTTGGTAAAACAGGACAGAACACCCAGAGAGATGGGAAGTTTGCCTGTAAAATTCGGGCCAATCAGAGGATAATTACTCATCATCCAGAAAATGGTGCCAAAAAGCAGGAAGGTTTAATAGATGGAGGAAGCGTGAGAGAGTGATCATTGTGTAAACGTATAGACAGACTAAAGGACTCTATTGTTGAATATTTCACTAGATTTCCTTTTTAAAGTTGGAATCGTCAAAGAAATGGAAAATGTTCAAAATAGAGTTCTGTGCATGGAAAAGATTACAAATTTGAGGAAATGATTAGATTTGACAGTACTTAGCTAACAGTTACACTTGAAATTGAAATAAGGGTTTGTACTTTTCATTTCCTGACATGAAGTCACAATGAATAGAAATGCTGCAATGTTCACTTCACAAAAAAGAATGTGTGACTGTTCAGAGTGTTTGAGAGACCTCTGTGCTCCATCAGATGTCTCAATCAGTCATGTCTAAAATAAAGACAGGCTTTTGACCCACTCGACCCATCCAATCAGATTCAATCTGCACTGAATTACATAAGGCAGGCCTGAATCACCTTCATCAGCTGTTACATTTTCAGTGGATGGACACAGGCCTGAGGCATTGCCACAGCCAGGCTGAAAACAATGACAACTGACTGAGAATGATGAGGAAACTCAACACTGCATCAAAAGATATTGGTCGCTAATGTTAAATCAATCCAGATATGCTATTCTCAAAGAATGTTCTGGGCAAGATCTGCTTATGGATTTTTGCACCAGATTGACTTTTGTTCTGGTTGATAAGGCTGACACAATGCTACCACTCAGTCATTCTGGCTATGCCTCGTACAATACCATTAAAACGTTGTGCAAAAACAATAAGACCCAGATCAATACTTCCAATCAAATGTAACCATACATGCATTTAAAGAGAAGACCTTGAGGTCACTCAGTGACAACAGCACTCCTTGTACAAGCTGTAAGAGAGAAATTGGCTCATTTTCAGATCCCGTAAATGCTCTATACAACTGCAGAGTTGAGGAATAGCACACACTAATGGGTGGCTGTGCAGTTTCAAAGGTGTTAATGGATCAAGTCAGATGATGGTAATTTGCATAAATATGCACCACAGACAAAACATGAGTGGTGACATTGTCAATCATATCATGTAAATGTTTCTAATTTTAAAACATCCTCAGTTGTTCACGGCTGAGCTGATGACTAATGACTGTGCTCTGAGCACTTTGCTGATGGTGTATTGATCAGTCAAATAACGCCTCATTCGTAGCATGGGATATCCATATGCTCAGAACACAACATGAGAAACTAATGTGGGCTTTTTATGCAAACACATGCATCTCTAAGGGATTTACACAACCATCAAATGTCCCATCAGATTTTATTAGCAGCAGAGTCATCAGAGTTGCTGTATGTACAATGTGTGGGGGCGAGAGAGATAACAAATACACACAGAGAGGGAGGGAGAGAGGGCATATAACAGCACACATACTGCTGCATCTGTTGTCGCTCACTGAGCATGTTTTACAACCACTGCTCAATTACATTTTAATAGACTTGGTCTCACGTGGAATGACTGAGAGCATCCCATGAGCTGATAGAAACAGTCCTTACCCTTTCCCTAAAAGAAATATGGAGGACCAATCAAAGTGCTTATGTCCAATAATTTTTTGCACAACAACAAGCAAGAGAGGTGAATACAATAGTACCACAGAAAAACACATTATTCCGTATGAAAGACAAAACTGCAGTCAAATCACTCATACTATCAAATAGAAGCATTCATTTCAGGCCAAACAATCAGTATGGAAAGAATGTTTACATCTTGTCTGAATAACTATAATACAATAATAATAATTGAAACCTAACTTTTCTGCCATTAAATGAAGCCTCCCCTCCTGACTATAATTATGCTCATGTTGCTCGGGCCTCCAAATAGGGGGGAGGTGTTGCTCTAATGTATATGTATATAGTACTTTATTGTTTCTTATTGCCTTCTATATTTGCCCTTATATTTTTGTTCTATCTATCTATCTATCTATCTATCTATCTATCTATCTATCTATCTATCTATCTATATTAAATTCACTTCATTTGAGGCACTGGTTTTAAGACCATCTTCATCAAGTAGTAACGGCCTTGTCTAGGGAACAGGCTTTCACCTGGTGGTAATCTACAGACTTTCTTATTCCCAATTCCTAGAAGAATTTGGTGAATTCCTTGCAAATATTATGACTCCAAATTATTGGGGATTTTAATATCCACTGATATAAGCCTTCCAACCCTCCAAGTCAGTGCTATTCAACTTCAATAGCAAGTGGGCCGAATATGAAAATCACTGGGGGTTCGTGGGCCACACAGAATATTTGTCAACTAGTGGCTAAAAAATAGCTCTTGATGATGATAGATGTTATGTTAGTATGAACGAATGACACATATCCATTTTCTTCAACTTTAATACTTCAACATGTGGAGCTTTTTAACCAAGGTCCATATTTATATTTTGCTACATTCAAGATGAACAAAACAAAGCCATCAGACCAAAAATAAATGGACTGTTCACAACATAACATGACATAAACAATTCCAAACATAGCAGGTCCATGCTCACAGTCAAATGTTTTAGAGCTGAACAGTAAAACAGACAAACAAAATAATTAACATAAAACATAACTGTTGTAACAGAGACAGCATCACATGCCTCATATGATGTAAAAGTAGCATACATCACACTGCTGTCATTTTGAGCCTGTTCAAGTTAATGGGAAAAATTACACTGCCTTGACTTTGCTATTTGAACATAGTTTGGCTCATAGGTAGTAGGGCTGTAACGATACTTGTATTGCAGCCGAACTCGCGACACTCAGATCCACGAACCTGTCTCGCGCTGTGAGAAGGCAGAATCGTGACACAACTTCCAGTCCAGATCAGCCCTATGAGCTGTAACCACATTACACCGCAGCGGTCATTTGCCAATTCTCCGCCGTTGTTCATTCACACAGAGCAGAACACCGCTGTAAAGACGAACCGCTGTGTAATTCACACAGAAAGCCGGCGCTGCGGCTCCCAAAGAGACGTGACGGTACACGTCATGATGATGACGTGTGTGTTTGCAAGAGGTTACCCCGGTGTCTCCCCTGTCAATCAAAACCCGACGGAGGCTGTCTTCCGGAGTAAAGTTCACTGAAGTCTCGGTCCGGAGGGCTGACTGTCGCAGAAATTTTTTTTCATCATAAACACTCGGTGAGTTAAAGTTTTTTTGCCGGTGACAGACGCTGTTTATTGGGCGGAAAGGGGTTGAGGAGTCGGTGGGACGGGTGGGAGGAAGGACGCTTCTCCACGTACAGCTGTGCTATTTTTCCTTGTTGCCATAGACAGTTACAGTTACAATACCTTCGTTTGGTTCTGTAACGTTGCTTTGTGGGACATTTATTAAGTTGAGTGAGGGATCTGTGCAGTTAACAGACCATCAGATAGACACACCCTCCACAATACTGCACCTCTGATACTATCAGACAAATATCATATACATAAGTTATTGAAATGTTACATAAATAAAATGTTTAATTTAGAAAAAAAAAAATCGAGGTTTGTATCGAACCGTGGGTCAAAAATCGTGATACAAACCGAATCGTGAGTTTGGTGTATCATTACAGCCCTAATAGGTAGTGAGGGCAATCCTAAGACACTCATGCAACTCCTCATTGGTCATGGAGCAAACGTGCATCTGTTTTGATAGCACTCATATGAGAAAAGCTAGACTCACACGTATAAGTGGACCCAAACATTGTCAGTATTAGCATTCCTTGTTGTGGGCAGTGTTGGGTATCGTTACTTTGCAAAGTAGTTAATTAGGTTACAACGTTACCATCAATTAAAAGTAATCAGTTACGCTACAGCGTTACCTATGAATAAAAGTAGCGTGTTAGAGTACTCATGCATTACCAAAACTTAAAAGCCGTTTGCAGCGCCTCGCACATGCTGCAACTTAACTGACACACACACAGCCTCCTTTAAATGCACCGAGAAGTCGTGACAATGATGAATAACGTCAGTTATCCAACCAAATTAACTCTGCAGGATAACAATAACAGGAAAGACAGTCAGCAATATGCCACATAGCGTTTTATTAATTACATTTTTTTTTTGCGGTCGACAGAAGCTTTTCACCAACGTAGTGTGCATTTTACCATTATGTTGTTCTTGTCCTTTTCGCTGGTGAATTGAAAATAATGTGCGTACTTCCACGATGCAAAAGCTGTCCTCTCTGCCATCTTGTCGGGGGTTCAAAAACACACACACACACACACACACACACACAGGTAACGTAGGTCAGCAGCAGGGCACAGACGCATCACAGTGCTGCGCCTCCGCTGACACATCCGCAGGTGGCACAGTACTATCTGACAAAAAGCAGGCTGCAGTCGGGATTTTCCTTTCCTTATACGGAGAAATTCTTAAAATAACGGATTACTTTTTGAAAAAAATAACGAAGTTACTGATTGCTTGACGCACGAAATGTGCTACGTTTCGCGTTACACGAAAAAAGTAATTAGAGTACTCTAGCGCGTTACTTTGCAACGCTTTACCCACAACACTGGTTGTGGGGTACTGATATTGGTTAACATGGTTAGACCAAAAATTCTCTACACCCTCGGACTGCAAGTGCTGTTTTAAAGTGAAACTCTATGAGTCAAACCTTTGAGTCAATGCATAATTACAATGAAAGAGGCACTTTTAAGATTTACCCTTAGGTAGGAGGTCCACCATTACTCTCCTACCTGTTAGGTCGCACTCGGGGATCGACACTTTTTGTCTGCCATGATGGCAGCGCGCCGGAGATGCAGCAGCTAACGTGAGTTGTTCAAAAACTTTCTTTTTAGTAAACTCACGCTGAAACAATGTTCTCAATGCTCATGTTCATGTGTAGAGACCCTGGTGATACCATGAGTAAAGTTTCATGTTGTGTCGAGCATTCTTCACGTTTTCAAAATAGCGATTTTGATGCTAGTGTAAAAGTGCCCGTAGCACTCCATTGAAAATTAGCTTGCCCGAAAACGAAACTACCGTAAATCTTAAAAGTGCCCCTTTCGTCGTAATTATGCATTTACACGAAGGTTTGACTCATATAAATTCACAAATAAAGCCTCGGTTGCTTTTTGGCGAGAGTTTCACTTTAAAGCAAAGGAGGATTGCATTTCAACCATTTCCATCTGAAATATGCTTTCATCAATAGAAGACATTATCTCTTTTGCTTTTGCACAGAAGTCTGCTTCAGGTTCGATAGAAAGGGGTCACGAGCAAAGTGCAATGGTTCAATGGGAATGTTGAACCCTTGGAATCTCTCCATAAAGTTCTCAGTCAGTTTTGTCATGAAATCTGTCATGACGGGTGTTATCCGTGCCTCGGGTGCTGTGTTCATTAATGCATAGTCGTGGAAAGTGCAGCAATCCTGTTGCAGTTAGGTCTGTTGTGAAAATTGTTAGCTTTGTCTTGAAAGCACAAAGCTTCTCAACCAAATCAGCAATAGACTTTTCTCGTCCTTGCAGTTCAAGATTCAGAGTGTTCAAGTGTCTAAAAATGTCACACAGAAAGAACACTTCTGCCACAAACTGTTCATCCAGCATGCGCTCCAGGAGGTTTGCTGCCCGTTTGTGTTCACACACACAAAGGAAAGACACAATCTCCTGGTGGAGCTCACAGAAATTGTCCAGAACATTTCCCTTGCTTAACCACCTGACATCGTTATGAACAAGCAAGTCTGTGTGTTGAGCAAACATGTCAGCAAGCATCCTACGGAAAAGTGTTGCAGGCCAGAGGTTGAGCGGATGAAATTCACAATGTTCATGACGGTGTCCATGGTGTTTTTCAGATCACCGCTCAGCTTTGCACACAACACAGACTGACGAAGGATGCAGTGTAAAAACGGCATTTGTGGGGCTATGGTTGATAGCCTCGCCACCAGCCCTTATAATCTACCGATCATGGCTGGAGCGCCATCGGTAACCAATAGGCAAACTTTCTGTATATCCAGCTCACGCTCGTTAAAAAATGTGACAATCTTTTGAAACATCATCTCACCTGTGGTGTGTCCCTCCAACAGAATAAGCCCCAAAAGTTTTTCTCTGAAGCGCACTGCGTCGTCAAATCAGACATGCATAGCTGAGCCATGTCAGTACAGTCAGTTGATTCATCCACAGCGGTAGACATAACATCAGCTTTTTTGAGGTTTTCCAAAAGCTTCCTTGAGACATCCTTTGCGAGTAATTTCACTCTGCGAAGAGTTGATGTGTCCGAGAGAGGCACTTTTTAAATGGATGAGGTGACGCTTTCCATTACCTTTTCATCAACAACCATTTCATCAATGACAGCAAGCATACAGTCTTTAACCGTCTCCGCCTCGGTAAAAAGCCTCTTCTGTCTGGTGAGTGTCCAAGCTACACGAAGGGATGCGATCATGGCCCTCTCTTGTTCCGTGCAAAAGCGACCGAGGGCAACTTGACACTGTTGAAAAGACGCTAGCAGACGCTGTACTTTGCCTCTCCGTTCCTCCGAGCCCTCTGGAAAACTGGCAGAAAACGAGCCGTGGTTTGACTTGTAGCGCCTCTTCACGTTGTATTCTTTCATGATAGATATGCATTCGTTGCACAGTAAACAGACCAGTTTATTACTCGTCGCGGCAGGCAAAACAAATAAATATTTGTCCATTCATTCGCTCAGTACTTGTTTCTCTCCTTGATTCTGTGGCAACTGTCTCTACCAAGGCAAGACGACCAAAGAAACCTACACCCTGGTTTACTGATGAAACCCGACATATCAAGCAGGTCTGCAGGATAATGGAACATGCATGGTGAAAATCAAAACTGAGACGATTTTTTTGTCTTGCATGGTGCCATACTCTACTTAATTATAAGCGTGCTCCTAATGCTGCTAGAACAGAATATTTGTCTGGCCTTATAAACAATAATGAACACAACCCTAGATTTCTCTTAGACACCATGGCTAAACTTACTCAAAAACCACAGTCCGTGAGCTGTGCACCCTTAAATGCTAATTATTTCCTAGATTTCTTTTGCAATAAAATTGATGAGATTAGAACCAAAATTAACTCTTCATGTCTGGCTTCCTCGTCAGAGTTGATTATAAAACATTCTTCTGGTGATTCGCAACACTTCTCTCTTGAGATATTGTCTAAACTTGTCTCATCCTCAAAACCACTTACCTGCATCCTGGAATCCTTTCCAGCAAAACTGTCCGTGCATCTATGGCCAGCACTGGGACCTACAATGTTAAACATTGTTTTTATCACTCATGACCGGTGTTGTCCTTGCTAGTTTTAAGCCACTACTGAAGAAACCACATCTTCACCCAGGATCTCTAAATAATTATAGACCAGTATCCAACCTTCTATTCTTCTCTAAAGTCTAAGAAGGAGTTGAGTCCCAGCAACTTTCAGGCTACCTTCTTAACAATGATCTTCTGGAACCTTTTCAATCAGCTTTTCAGAGCCTGTCATTCCACCGAAACTGCCCTTACTAAAGTGGTAAATGACATTCTACTTACTTTGGACTCTTTTGTTACTGGATCTCAGCGCTGCATTTGATACCATTGATCATAGCATATTGTCAGACTGACTCGAAACCTCTTGGCCAAATTATTCAGAGTTATGGAATACATTTCCACTGCTATGTGGATGACACTTAGCTGTATGTGCCCATAAAAGCTGATGATAAATCTCAAATTACAAATTTAGAGACCTGTCTGTATGCAGTGAAGAAATGGATGTCTGAAAACTTCTTGTTCCTAAATTTGGATAATACTTAGATCCTGGACATTGTCCTCCCTCTACAGAGACACCACCAAAATCAGGTGACGGTAACTCTAGGCAACTGTGTTATTTCTCAATATTCAACTGTCAATAACCTTGGTGTTATCACCACCTTACCACCTTGGCAACATGGCTAAAATTAGGTCCCTCCTGTCCACAGCTGACGCAGAGATCCTGATTAATGTATAGGCTGGATTATTACAATAACTTATTTTCAGGAGCACTAAAAGTCTTCAAATGGTTCAGAATGCTGCATCTAGAGTCTTAACATGTACAAAAAACAATCATACAACACCAATCCTGGCCTCACTGTGTTGGCTCTCAATTCATATAAGATCAGACTCTAACGTGTTGCTGATGACATAGAAGACTTTACACAGCATTGCACCATCATATATATCAGAACTTTATTATACCATATATTTCAACCTTTGCATCACGCTCACAAAATTCAGGGCTCCTAATGGTTCCCAGGGTTAAAAAGAAGTCAGTTGGCCGCAGGGCTTTTCCTATTGTGCCCCCTTCCTCTCGAATAACCTCCCAGCTGACATCAGACAATCGGGCTCTCTTGACGCCTTTAAATCTAAACTCAAAATTTACTCCTTTGTCCCAGCCTTTATTTAATCCTTGACTGTGATTCCTAGCTTCTTTTGTGGGTTGGTCTTAGTCTCACTGAGTTACCTATGGTATTAGAATTTACATTGTCCTGCCAACAAGATACAATCTGCTTATTCTGATTAACATTGCATTTCTCTAACTTTTGTTTTTGTATTCTGTCTCCACAACCTGCAAGCTGTGTCACTGTCTCACTCTCTATAGCTTCCTCCTCATCTCTGTTCATTCAGGTGTACCACTGGCACCTAGAACCATCTACCTCTTCTAGCTCCTTCTGCCTCTCTTATTGACCACCCCGCATCATCAGCTGGATCATTGCTCTCCTCTGTTTTACTATGTCCTTATATCTGTATGTCTGTAAAATGTGATGCCTCTTCACTCTAATCCCTCTGTCTACTGCCAATTATCTTGTGTGGCCTGCCCTCCTCCAGGTCATCATGGTGGAGAGGAGGTTGTGTGGCTCGGGCACCTCTTATCGATACCTTGGCATGCTCAGTCGTCTCCTGGATCCACACACTTCATATATTCTGTCGATGCAACTTGTAAACTGTGATTTTGTCGTTCTTTTTCTGTAGTGACATCTATTTCATGTCTGTCTGTCCTGGGATAGGGATCCCTCCTCTGTGGCTCCTCCTGAGATTTCTTCTTTTTTTCCCTGTTAACATCCTCTCTCGAATCGAGAGAGGATGTTGTTCGTGATGTGATTGTGATTTTGGGTAATGTGAATAAAATTGATTTGATTTGATATGAAACTGTCAAAAACAACACATCCTCATATAGACAAGACTTAAAGCTGTAGTCTGTTATTTTTAAGATACAGGTCAGTTGTGTAAAAAATAACTGTCTGTGGCTTCAGACACAGACACTGTCTGTGTCTGAAGCCACAGACAGTTATTTTTTTTATCACAGACGGTTTATTTTTGTATCTTAAAAATTACAGATCCACCGCTCCTGGCTCAACACAACCAATCAGAGCAAAGGGGAGTGTCTGAAAAGTCTCAATCATTACTGTGCATACGCTGCTGGCAGCCCCCCTCCCGCACACAATCGCAGTGCCTGCTCTTACCTAATCAGATACGTTCAAGTTCAAACTGTAAACAATGTGGAGAACAGACAACAACAACAGAGCTGAAAAATGCCCCACCATTGCCCACGTCATAGATAATAAATAAGAAGACCGACGTAGAAAAGCAGTGTAAAAACAAAGAACTGGACCCAGCCAGAGAGAAGACAAGGATAAATTCTGGAGCGTCATTTCAGAGGTAGATGTGTAACGCCTCAAGAGTGACGCAGAGTTAGCGGTTTTTCTGTTGGACAAGTAAGGACCCCTGCTTGATGTATGTTTCGTTCTATGTTTTAACCACAAGGCTATGGTGGTGGCGGTTACAGTAATACTGGCAATACACATAATGCCGTACTATGTGTCTCTTATGTTTTTTTTTTGTTTTTTTGACTGCAAACAAAATCTACCTCTGGATACTAATAAAGTAACTTGAACTTGAACTTAAATGTTGCAGTCAAGCTACTTAGCTTGTTGGTAAATCTAGCTTGTTAGCTTTTATGCTAACTCCAGTGTTTAGTTTTGCCTTTATGGCTACTGGTTAGCAAAAGTGTCTTTCAAGTGACCAGGCAGCTATAATGTTAGTTTGTGTCTAATACTCGCTGAAGTGATTGAATTGGTGTAGAGAAATAACATTACTCATGCTTCAGAGAAAAAATGTTGCACCGGGTAATGATTAGCTGGTAACTCTGTCTACCGCGATGTGAGGAATATTGTTTATTACTTGGGATATCTACAGTGATCTGCATGAGGCACTCGTCATTGTAATTTAGTTGTATTGGTCAGAAATAGAACAATCAGGGCTTATGTTGTTGTTGGTTTTTTGAATGCGCAGTCTTGGTTATCTAGCTTCCTCTGTTACCATGGTTACAAGCCTGCTCGTGCACAGCAGGCTCCTCTGTGGGAGGGGCTTTGCAGGCAGGGCTGCAGCGCAGCAGAGAGGAAGAAGGAGGGACCTGGGAGCTGTGTCATTCAAATTTTCTGATTAAGTCCAGCAAAAGAACCCTTTTTATACGGTCTCTGTTGGTTATGTTTAGGTCGAAAAAAACTACTTGGATAGGTTTATTTAACTTCTTCAGTAAGTTAAAATGTCTCACCATTGACTTTCGTTTCACATTGGACACCAACAGCGGCCTCCTGGATGAAAGTCCTGTGGCTGTGGCTGGCTCCCAACTCTCCATTCTTCCTTAACCTCCTCTTTATGCAGACTTTTTTGCTTTTTATACTACTTCACCTCACTCTTTTGGTGCCCTAATATCACTACAGCTGCCTGAGATCTGGCATAAAGACAAATGTCAGTATGGGACGCGGTAAGCTGCTTTCGCTGTCGATCTATATGGCTGTCAATCGTGATATGGATGGGCCGATTCAAAAGGGTATATGCCAAGATACAGTACAAGAATTTCATGCTGAATCGCAAGTTGTGACGTTTTACAAGCTGTATGTTATATGCATTTAGGCCACTGATACAATACTATTTAAAAAGATATTTGTCATAGCAGTCTTCCCTGAAAACTTAACATGTCAAATAACATTTAGAAAACTTAATTTCTTAGGTTCCTGCACCTGATCAGCGGATGCATGTTGGTAGATAAGAAGCTTCACAGAGGGTGAAACCATTTTTTGCATGTCACAAATGTTGTATTCAGATTAAGTGTTTTGGGGCATGTACACACACCTTACAGGACCACTTTATTTAGCACCTGTGTAAAAAGTTAAGTTGAAATCAATCAGGATGGTTCCAGTCAGATTGAGAGACATACTGTCCATGTAACAGCTTATGTGTGGGTGATGATAATGGTGCTGTAGGATAGCGAGGCAGACTCAACATAGATCCTGTTCCTGCGGCTGAGATAAAGGTTGTCTTTTTATGGCAGATAATGACAGCCTTCTGCCTTCTAAGAGCCTCTCTCCCCATTACAGCCTATAGTAATCTGACTCATTGTTTACAAGCCTGTTTGGAGCCATTAAACACTCGTGGTTTGTATCAGAAAGCCATACTCTTTAATTAGGTCTAGGAGTTATTTTTATGTTGGCTCAGGTAGATCAAATTCTGCTCGGACTCCCTTTTAGTGTGAAAGACAATAACTCATAACGGAAGTGGATTTAACATCAGTTGATTGTCAAGAAATCTCATATATTTCAAATAACAAGGTAATTTATTTGTTATTATACACCACATGCTAACAAAATTGGAGTTTGTTGTTCCTTCATGCTTCATCCATTTGAACTCCAAGTGTCAATGATGTAAACGCAGTCCACCTCCCCTCGTACTACTGGGATCCTGTGGTCTGTTAGTCTGGAATGTGTTACACCAGAGACAAGAGAAGGACCCAGAAGCGGACAGACAATCGGGAGTAGCTGGGCTGGTGTCGATTAGCAGAGGTGCAGGAGATCTGGACGTCGGAGCGGGGTTGGTAGTGGAGCAGGAGGACACGCGTGGTAATCACGTAATCAACTGGCAGCAGGCAGCGTGTGGATCCTGGTCTTGAAGCCAGCGCTGATGATTAACCTGCTGCAGGTGCGAGTGTGTGTACGCCCCTGAAACCGCCGACTCCGCCCAGCCTCCAGCGCACCTCTGTGAACAGACACAAGCACAAACATCCAGCCCAAGCAATATAGATCATAACAGAATGTTGCTCATATGTCATGTGCAATGTCTTAATCTAGGCTGTTATAGTGGAGGCAGGTCTCTGTAAAGAGTGTAAGTATACGAAGGCAGGGTGTCTGCGCTACTTACTACTCAAAGGCTACTGGACTTCACTTTTTTATCTACAGGATACAATCAATGGAGTTGCCACAGTTTTTGCTCTTAAACTTGAACATGCTAAGTCACCTGTCGACCATTTGCAAACTATCTTTGACATTCCTTTCTTTTTAGGAAATGGAAAAAGTTAGTCCAAAATAGAGGATGCTATAGACAGAATCACTGTGATGACATACTAACAACATCAGCTACTTCAAGTAAAAAACTGTCAGTTGATTTGCATTTGAAACAAATCTGTTGCCATTTTTTGTGTTTACAGGTGTATAATTAAACATGACGTTCCGACCTTCTGTATCTGACATACATTTTGTGGTAACACTGTGTACTGTGTCGCATTGCTAACATCTTTGATAAACCATATCTTCTCAACAGCAACATCATGGAATAACTGTTGGTATAGGTTAAACTCAAGCTATCATTTTTTTGTAGGCTGTGGCCCAACATGTAAATAAGGTCTCCGTTCAACCTAATGATAATGAAAGTAAAGTTAAATTGTATTTAAGTTCCCGTGGATCCTGGCTAGCTAGCATGTCAACAGTTAGCTCACTGTGAAATGAATTTTTACTTTATTGTATGACAAGGCGCTAACATGTTGTTGCTGATGAAAACAGACACGATGGACAAATGAATGCGTACCGAAGTCATGACAACCGACTGCTGTTTATGTTTATCCGTACCTCTTTCTCACTTGCTTCCACTTGTATCCACCTTCCTGGTGCTAGAAGCATCAACCCATATGATTTTTTGGGCTTAGCTAACAGGAGAGGATGGCGGATTAAATATATGATAGCAACAACAGTGTTACACTGCGTGGGAACTGGTAGAACCCAAAAGCGTGGTAGATAGATGCTCAGAGAAATGCAGGGCAGCCTGTGTGCTGCAGAGGTGCAGAGAGTTGGTCTACTGGACTGGTAGATTGGTGCCATACTGTGTATGGTTAACAAAATCATCTGGCAGCAGGTACAGGGATCAAACCAAAAAAAAAATCATCTTACTGATTTTTTTTTTTTTTTTAAGCAATCGCTTCACGCCTGGCTGCATACCACCTCGGCCATGCATTAACTTTTGATATTTGGGTTCTGCAGGTGGGCCTTTTAAGGGGGGTGGTTTTCCTGCCGGTGTAGCTTTGGATGAAGAGGATGAAGATGAGAAGGAGGAGCAGGGGAGGGTTCCTGCAGGAGTGCCTATTTAGGGTCACTACATCAAGTGTAGTGTCTGTGTGTTTCTTACACACCCTGAGCTCTAAGACAATAGGGTATAGTGAGAAGACAGGATGGGACAGGACCAGATGCTCCTCTGTAGACGAGTGTGGGAATGCGACATTGCAGAGGGCCCCATGACCAGGAGCCGTTAATCAGCTCTGTGGTGTGCATCAGAGATAAGCTACAGGAAGGGGCCCACACCAGAGGTTCGGAGCTGACTCAACTATACATTGTCGTATAGAGAGACCATCCTGTCCATTTTTGATGACATCAGCAAAGTTAAGTAACACACATGAGAGTTTTTTCATAGGGGATGTGAGTTGACTCATCCTTCTTTCTCCGATGGATAGATGAACCTTTAATCCACCAAAGTGACCAATTAGGAGAAGTAGGCGGGTATGGAAAATAGACTCTAAAAAGGCCTGCATGCCAGAGAAAGGGTGGTGGTCACTTGTAGATTTCCTAAGATCGAAGGCTTGATAGGATTTCTGATAGGGCAGAGGGCAGAGCATTGGCCAGATCTTTGCCAGGATTTGAGAACACCAGGCAGCAGCCGCACTTACCTTGTGTATGGGGTAAGTTGTGCATAGGAGTGGGGTACCTCAGAAGAGTGAACAGAGTAAGGAGAATTACTGCAGCTCTGGCAGTCCAGACCCTTCCGTAGCAGATAAACAAGGTCTCTCTTTCTGCCAGATGATGTAGCACGGCTCATCAATTCAGTGGAATTTCAGCACTGAACAGACAGGAAGTCAGACATGGAAACAACAGCATAACATCCGGTTAATTTTCATAATAAAACACTCCATGTTGACAAAAAAGAGACAAATCCAAGCACTTCTTCTAATTATTTGTCTGTTTGTTGTTTTGTTTATAACACATATCTTTAACGGTGGTTGCATGTGATTCTGTAATTATTGCAGGAATTCCAGCTGTCCAGCTGTGCCACACCTTGCTCCACTCAAAACGCAACAGGTGGGGAGTGACAGAAGACAGAGCATGGAGCAAAATCGCTGCCGAGCTGATCGGCAACGTACATGCAACTAGTGGAATTTCTCTGATTATAATAACCCTTTTATATTTATAGAAGGAGTCTGCCCTCTTTGATTCCACAATGTTGCTCATGTTTTTGTTTCTACAGTATAGCCCAAGGGGTTAGGGTTGGCGCAAGGGGTGTTTAGTTGGTTGTTATGTACAACCTCAACACCATGTTCCACTTAATCCTTCATACTGGAACTTTTAAGACATTCAAGTGAATGCTGAGTGTATGGTGGGGGTTCTCACTGCATGAAAAGAGGGATTTTCGTCAGTATGCGGCACTGTAGATTGTTGTGGAATTTCAGTTTTGCGACTGCACGTGGCAGTTTGGAGGCAACACCGAAAACGGCCATGAATTGTTGGAAATTGACGTGGGCCTTGCTTGGCAGTTGTCCCCCCATGACCCCCCTCCCCCTGATTCTAGGGGCGGCTTTAACATGTACATGAAAATGCTGTGAGCTATACAAATGCAAATCAGGGTAGCAGCGGGAGTTTTACCTCAGGTGACCTTTTTCTAAAAGGTGTTTACTTCATTTTAAGAAAATCTCTGGTATAAATAGATCAGGCCCAGTATAGCCTAATTATAGACCCTTACATTTTAGCTTGAATTGATTTATTTAATGAAAGTATGCTAGATTAATTACTGTGTATGTCATTAGCAATGGCCAATGTTATGTAAAAAAGACTATTTATTCTTTTTTTTCTCTCTCCTGAGACCAAGTTAAAGATAAAACGCCAGTTGTTAAGAAGTTAAAATTTGCATGAAATATTTTGAGATAACTAAGATATAAAAATGTATAAGTATTTCTATAATTTCATGGGTTCTGAATGTTTAAAAGAAGTTAAAGTAATTCTTATTACGTGTGAGAGTTCATGACCTGTAAGAGTTTTTACACTTCCGGGTTGACCGGAGCGTTAGCGACGAGGAAGAAGGAGCAGAGAGTTAATGGCGTCGAGCAGCTAACAGTGGGCTGTGTGTGGCCGTCAGTATCGTGTTTTATCACTAACGGACAGTTAACTGTTGTCGGACGACGTGCTGTGAGTGTGTGAGTTGGACTCTCCAACGCAGTCGAAGTGTTTTATTGGACACGAAGCAAGTTCGGCTAAGCTAGCTAGCCGGAGCTAAGCTAGGCTAGCAGGAGCTAGGCTAGCGGCCCGGCCATTGTCGAGAGGAGGCCTGCGCTGACGGGAGGAGCTTTGCCGGGTCGCCGCGGAGAGTGTCGCCGACGGAGGTCGCTTCGCTGCCGCAGAGGGACACGGAGGTTTATCGCTGCGAGCATTTTGTTTTCACAGACTAACCTCGCATCACAACGAGACTGTGACCTCCTATTAGCTCGGAGCTATGTCTGCAAGTCCAGATTTACATGGAGCCGATGATGCCATCGTGTGTAAGTAACTGTTACTGTTTTCTCCCTCTTTTAATTTTACTGTGACTTACGTTTCTTTATTCATACCACTCTCATTTAGTTGTTTTCCAGCTGCCTGTAAGATAGTACGCAGGAGCTTCAGGTACAAACAACCAGATCTTCCATCGCAGGCTGAAGCTGTGAGGAGTTCAGTCTGGAGTCGATCGAGAACAAAACTGCGGTCAAGCCAGCCGTGGTTCGCGTTTGCTTGGTCAACTCAGCCGCACGTTGTTTTCTAGTGCGCGAATTTACGGTAATCCTAATGCAACCGCTCTGAAGAGCTTCTGGAAGTGACTGTGGGGCAGACTGCAGTCTCACATCAGACTCATGAAACATACGGTACTTTACAGTAATTATTCCCGGTTATAAACTGAAGGTATCACGAAGGTATGCGTCCGGATCACAAAGTAAAGGACGAAAGAAAAAAATAAAGATATTTCACCAGACTTTGACGTAGAATAAAAAGCTTATTTTCCATAAGTAGTCCAATATTCATACACTACTGAACTGAGTTCTTCCTAGACTACGTGCACGCATAATATGAAGTACCTTTACTGTGTACTTTTGAAGTAATCCTGTGTCAAAATCATTAACAGAGGACAAGATTAATTACATTTCACCCAACTTTGATGTGGAATAAAACACTTATTTTCCATAAGTAGTCCGTGATTCATATACTACCTACTACTACTACTACTAACTTCGTACTTCCTAGACTCCTTGCATGGAGTCTATAATATGAAGTACTTTTACTGTGGACTTTTTAAGAAAACCTCTGTCAAAATCCTTAACAGAGATATAGAATGTATATATATATATATATATATATATATATATATATATATGTATATATATATATATATGTATATATATATATGTATATGTGTGTATCAATCAATCAATCAATCAAATTTTATTTGTATAGCCCTTTACAATAGCCGGACGGTACCCAAAGTGCTTTACATCAAAGCATTAAAATAATACATAAAAACAATACATAAAAATATAAGAAAGTGCTACAGTGCTGCAAGAAAACACAAGAAAGTGCTACGAGTGCTGCAAGAAAACACAAGAAAGTGCTACGAGTGCTGCAGGGTGTTTAAGGCCCTCTAAAAGTGCATAAAGTAAAAAACAGGCAGAATAAGTACACCTAAGAGCAGGACTTCCCTAGTCAGAGTTAAAAGCCAATCTAAAAAAGTGTGTCTTCAGCTTCGATTTAAAAAGGCTGAGGTCGGTAATGGTGCGAAGATCAGGGGGCAGTCTGTTCCACAGCCTGGGAGCTGTGACAGCAAAAGAACGATCACCCCACTGTTTAAGTCTTGACCTCGGGACCTCTAACAGGAGCTGGCCGGAAGAACGGAGGGCCCTGCCATGATCACGGACAGTTAAAATCTCTGACAGGTAGGAGGGAGCCAGGCTGTTAAGGGCATAAAAAACAAACAATAACAGTTTAAAATCAATTCTAAAACGAACTGGAAGCCAGTGGAGTGACGACAGCACAGGAGTGATGTGTTCACGCCTGGATGTGTCTGTTAAAAATCTGGCAGCAGCGTTCTGAACAAGTTGGAGACGCGAGATTAAAGACTGGCTGAGGCCGACATAAAGTGCATTACAATAGTCCAGTCTTGAACTGATGAAAGCATGGATCGCCTTCTCGAGGTCCTGCCGACTCAAGAAAGGCTTCACTTTGGCCAGGAGGCGCAGCTGAAAAAAGCTTGTGCTAACAACAGACCTAATCTGTTTGTCGAATCTGAGCCCACTGTCAAATGTTACCCCAAGATTTTTTACATGTGGTTTAAAAAAGGGCGCCAGAGTCCCAGAGTTTGTGATTAAAACATTTGACATAGAAGGTGTACCGAACAAAATACATTCGGTTTTGCTGTCGTTCAAGTGCAAAAAGTTCAGAGCCAGCCACTGTTTTACATCAGTGATACAGTCCAGTAACTGAGTAAGTGCAGTGTTTTCATTTGGTCTCATGGGCAAATATAACTGTAAATCATCAGCATAAAAATGAAAAGACAGATTGTGTTTTTTTATAATTGATCCCAGCGGTAGCATATACAATGAAAACAGAATAGGTCCAAGAATAGAGCCCTGTGGCACCCCACAAGAGAGGGATGCCTGTGAGGAGCAGAGGTCACCAATCATCACAGAAAAACTCCTATTTGCCAGGTACGACCTAAACCATTGGAGGGCGGTGCCACGGATGCCTGCATACTGCTCTAGGCGAGATACAATGATTTCATGGTCAACTGTATCAAAAGCCGCTGTGAGGTCCAGTAGTACCAGCACAGCAGGGTTCCCAGCATCCACGGACAAGGCAATATCATTATGCACCTTTAACAGTGCTGACTCTGTGCTGTGTCGGGATCTAAAACCAGACTGAAATTTGTCGAGAACAGAGTTAATCTCTAAAAATGTTTTAAATTGAATAAAAACAACTTTTTCCAATACCTTCGAAAGAAAGGGCAAGTGGGAGACAGGCCTAAAATTGGACAGCACAGAGGGGTCAAGATGTGGTTTTTTGAGGAGGGGCCTAACCACAGCGTGTTTGAAGGCAGCTGGGACAGACCCTGAGCTAAGACAGGTGTTAATAAAAACCAGCAAACTTGGTCCAACAGAACTAAAAACCTCCTTCAGAAACTTGGCTGGAATAGTGTCTAAGGGACAGTTAGTGGGTTTTAAGCCACTAACCACCTTAGTGAGAGATGACAGAGTAATGATCTCGAATTGCTCAAAAACAGCAGATTGTGCAGGAGGAGCACACACATCGTCAGGGGGCATAGGCATATTACTGATCTTCTGCCTGACTGATGCCACTTTGTCTATAAAGAAAGAGACAAACTCTTCACAGGTTGTGGTGGAGGCATCGGACAGAACAGTAGGGCACGGATTAATAACAGAGTCAATAGTTTTAAAAAGCACTCTCGGATGATTCGAGCTGTTGGCTATAACAGAGGACAAATATTTGGACTTGGCCTCCTTCACAGCTCTCTGATAAGCAGCCAAAGTGTCCCTTAACCAGCCCAGTGATACATGCAGTTTGTCCTTTTTCCATCGCCGCTCAGCCTGTCTGCATTGTTGTCTGAGCAGACGGGTGTGGTCGTTCAACCAGGGATCGGCCTTGGTTTTGGTGTTTTTTTGCCGAAAAGGGGCAACAGAATCCAGGATTGCAGAGCATGTAGAGTGGAAAGTGGAGAGTAAGGTGTCAGGACAAAGGGGAGGAACCAGTGCACTGTCAGCTTGCAGCTGAGAGTCCCCAAAGGCAACAGCAAACTCTCTGGCCGTTGATGGAGTAAAAATACGGCGTCTGCGGGCTGGGGAAACGGGCTTATTGGCAGGTGGGGGGGCAGCAAAATCAAAGACAATAGGGAGGTGATCTGAGATAGCAGTGTCTACTATTTCTCTAAGGGAAACTGAAAGCCCATGAGAAATGACAAGATCAAGAGTGTGCCCATGTTCGTGTGTTGGTGCATTAACAGACTGAGTGAGGCCAAACGAATCCAAAAGGCCTTTAAACTCATTTGCCAGTTGATTTGCTGCACAACAAACATGAATATTAAAGTCCCCACAAATCAATAGTTTATCAAACTTTGGAATTAAATCAGACAAGAACTCAGAGAACTCTTGGAGGAAGTTCTTGTTAAAACTGGGTGGGCGATAAACTGTGGCACACAGCACAGGACAAGGGAGGTCGATCACAAACAACTGCAGCTCAAAGCTGGAATAATCATTAGCAGTTATTATTTTGCATCTGAAACTCTCCTTAAATATAGCAGCCAGACCGCCGCCACGACCGGCAGCTCGGGGGGTGCTGAAGAAGGAACAGCTGGGTGGGAGGAGCTCCGAGAAGGCGCTGATCTCACCTGGTTTCAACCAGGTCTCTGTCAACAGGAGGAAATCCAGATCACGTGTTGTGAAAAAGTCATTCAAGATAAACGTCTTATTTGTGAGAGATCTGGTGTTTAACAGCGCCATATGAACTGAGCATCGACCAGACCGGTGAGAGAAGCGGCTGAGCGGGCGGAGATTCCCCAGCGCACAGCCCCGCTGGGAGGCTCGCACCGGCCGGCAACACGGGAGCAGCACCCCGGTGTCCCGGAGCACTGGCCGGAGCCAGCGATATCTGTACTCCACGGAACTCCGCAGATCGTAGCCGCTGTAGTCTGTGAGGGATCCGGCTGGCAAACGACGACGATCGTGCAAGGAAGAAGCCAGATAAGTTTTCAGTTTGATAAGGATCCCTCCTCGCTTTCCGCGTCTTCTGCGGCGACTTTTGCGAGGTAACCAGCAGGAGAGACGCCGTAGATGTGGCGGTATGGACGCCAGGAGAGGCGGCGGCGTCTTAGAGTGTCCACCAGAGCCGCAGATTGATATCTTTTCGAACGAGTCACGAATATTAATAAGTGTCAGGCGATCATACACCTGCAGCGGTGACACAATCCGTGCAACAAATAGCAGGCACAAGAAAAACAGCAACACACTCAGCAGAGGGAGACGGCCAGCCAAACACAGGGGCGCCATCTTCCAGGATATCCTTTATATATATATATATATATAATTAAAATGACATAAATAAAATATAAAATATAGAAAATATAAAACATAAAATATATATAAATAAATAAAATGACCCATTATTTATTTTTATATACATATATATATATATATATATATACATATATATATATATATATATATATATATATATTATATATATAATATATATATATATATATATATATATATATATATATATATATATATATATAATATATATATATATATTATATATATAATATATATTATATATATATATATTATATATATATATATATATATAATATTATATTATATATAATAATATATTATATATATATATATATATATAATATATATTATATATTATTATATATATATATATTATATATATATAAATATATATATAATATATATATATATATATATATATATATATATATATATATATATATATATATATATATATAAATAAAATGACCCAGGGTGACGAGACTGTGACCTCCTATTAGCTCGGAGCTATGTCTGCAAGTCCAGATTAACATGGAGGCGATAATGACTCATTTAATTTATTTATATTATTTATATATATATATATATATATATATATATATATATATATATATATATATAAATATAAATAAAAATACAATGACCCAGGGTGACCAATCACGAGTGATTTTGCTTGTTTATAAGTAGTGGTTTCATCCAATACTGAGTGAGGATATTCAAGGCAGGCAACGCATTCTCTGGCCAGGCGTGGTTTCGCTGCCATTCATATGCAAATTAGAGCCGTTCGCACCTCCGCGAGCTCCACATACGTCATGGTTCGTTTCCGACAATTTGTGGCACAGTGAACGCGGCGTTTGCAGGCTGTAAATTGTCGTTAACTGCCGAAAATTAGGAAGATTTTCGGGCGTTTACGGGACCGAAAATCCCACTTTTCATGCAGTGAAAAATAAATAAAATAAATAAATAAATACTTATATATTAACCCAATATATTTAGTCACTTTCTTCACTCTTTAACAACGAAATGTACCTGTTTTGAGCTAATGGTCTTAAATATGTACACACTCTTCATGGTTAAAACTTGTTGCTAAAGATAGATAAAGCTAAAGTCTTTGTGTAAGTCTTATGATGATGGAACAACGTAACTGTTATTTTATCTAATATTAACAAATGTGCTATTCAGAACATTTCATGCCTCACTGTCACTTTAAAATGTACATAAAAATCCATGATGCTCTCTATTTTTTGACAACCAGAAAGTAAAAAGAAACCTATTCAACTAAACCAAAACTGCTGCATCACATTGACAGAGAAGCATAAATCCTGCTTAAGAGAGTCTTTATAGCTTGTTTTTCCTGCTTTTTAGCTCAAATGTGCCACAGATGATTGAATCACCAACTGACAGTGTATATTCTTATTGTGACCTCTAAATGCATTGTTCCAGAGAAGCTCAGCCATATAAAACTATAACTTTTTCGCAAATGGAGGCTTTCATGGAGCCTCAGAGAGGCATGTCGGGTGTCAGTTGGTTCATTACCGATGCTGTGGAGGCGTTAGCATTTCCCAGCAGCACACTGCTATTTACTGCATCCTCAGATCATTTCAGCGGTTTCCACATACTTACTGTGGATCCAATTTACTAAGTTAGTGATCAGTCGGGGAACATCTTCATCTTTTATTTTGCAATGCTGACCAACTCTCACCTGTCATAGTGTACATGTGGGCACAAGCAGTCGCAAAATCCACTAAACAATAATCACAGTATATAAATAAGAACAACCAAAACAAAACAAAAGTGCAAGGAATGTACATTCTACTCGAATATATTGGTATATACACAATAATGCTACATTTGAAAATATATGGGTTATTGCACATTGTTTTTCTTAATTATTGCACATTAGAGAGAAATGATTGCACATTAGAGAGAAACACTCTGAGTGCTATGGACTCAGAATGTCTGACACTCAGACCACGCAGTTGAACAGTTTGATGGCCACAGGCAGGAATGATTTTCCTGTGGCGCTCTGTGGTGCATCTTGTTGGTATCAGTCCAGTGCTGAATGTACTCCTGTGACTGACAACCATGTCATAGAATGGATGGGAGTCATTATCCATGATGACATGTAAGTTGGACAGCATCCACTCTCATAACGTCACTGGACTTGCGGGTCAGTCCGTTCAGTGTTTTGACGTCCGCTACCCTCAGCCTTATATTAATAATGTAGTATCATGAAGGCCCAGCACTCATTTTAATGAAAAAAAGCTACATCATTAAAACGAAACTTTCCAAACAGCTCTGAGACAACATTATTGAAAACTACCATTTCGTCAAAAGAAAAAGAGGCACCACCTATCGTTAAGAGCATGGCAAGGTCAGTCACAAGGCAGTATTTCAGTCTCAGACTTTTGTTCAGAATGTTTTTAAAGGATCAGTTCACAGAAAATGATAGAAAGACTTCTCACTGCTTTGTAGTATTTAGCCATCCAGCTAGCTTTGGTCTCATGTCTCATGGACCTTTTCGAGACAGTTTTCTGGTGCCAAAATAGGGATTTGGAAAGCTCAGAAGAATCATGTCTTACCAAACACATTGCTCAAGTCACTCTGAATTATTGACAAATAATTATTGAATAAAACTGCTGGTCAACAACAGTGTTTTATAAAACAGAAAAAAAGGTATAATATATAATATTGAGTTTTCTATTATATTTGATGTGGATAATCATGAACCCCAAAAAATTCTGCACTATGTTTTTGGTGACTAGCTGAGCATTCCTTTAGCACCTACAGCATGCTAATTTTCCAGTTATATGAAAGAAAAAAAACATATTAAAATCCAGGGGTTTATTGCCTTGGAGTACATATATAACCAATATAATATGAAATGGTGGTGAGGATGGTCCAACAGTAATGCACACATATGAAGACCAATGACACACATCAAAACACGGCCAACAAGGCCAGACAAAAGGGCATCATGATGCACAACACGCTTACACCTTATCTTTTCCCAGTGTCAACATGCATCAACATATGCAGTTTCACGTTTTTATGATTGTCATACATATTGATAAGATAAAAATATATTGAATCATATTGTCAGCGATGTAGCAATGTCCTCAACTTGTTACGTTATTGTTATCCCACTCCAACACCCTTTATCCAGATGGAGATGGACGGATGTTTGCCATAAGATATCTTAGAAAACAGTAACAGAAAAACCAATTAAAATACATAACAGAACCGTAAGTCTGTAATTTCAGGATCCAAATAAGGTTGACATCATAGGACTCCCACACAGTCATATCATAAAATATAACAGTTGTTTGTGTAACCCATGTTAAAATAGGGTGACCATATTCTGACTCCCCAAAAAGAGGACGCTACTACGCAGCAAAATTTTGAGGGGTTTTCGGGTCAGGTCGAGTGTTTTTTACGTGCTTGTAACTCAGTTAACGCATATTCTGAATTCCCAAAAAGACACTTAACCAGCCTCTTAGAGAGACAGCCCCCCAAAAGAGGACATGTCTGGGTAAAAGAGGATGTATGGTCACCCTATGTTAAAATATGACATAAATAAGAATAAATAGTTTAAAAGTTGCATGAATAAATAAGTTTAAAAGTTAAAAGTGTTTCATTTAATGTAAATTAATCTCTCAGAGTTAATTAAAACTGTTAATACAACAATAGTTTAATTTTGAGGATTAAAAATATGTCGACAGAAAATTCATGTCGCTGCCCCTTTAAGAGACGAGTGACGCTAGACGCAGCACCTGAGAGACACTGGAGCAGATACTTGAGGGTGGTGGTTAATACGCAGAGAAAAAACTGAAAAAGTTGATTTTTTGCAGTTGAAAAACATAATTTGCCTGGTCAGAAACTGACGAGGGATTTTATGAGAAGTACGCCACACCGGTTTTGGTGAGTTTTGTGTTTGTATTCTTGCAAATTTACCGTGTTGTATTTTTTTTTCTCTGGCAGAGAGCCAACGCTAAACACGTAGCTGTTAGCAAGCAAATGCTTTGCCATAAACTGTTAACCAGTTAATATTATGGGTTTGTGAAGACAGTGAATGTTATACAAGTGTCTGTACGCTGTGTAAATGAAAGATATGTGCAGTAGTTGTGTGGGAGACTGAGTCGTGAGTTAAGAGACCGCTCCGCCGCCATTTTGAGGTGAAAAAGCACCGTAGCAGTAACGTTACAACTTTGAGACTGTGAAATAATTGCTTGTGTGATTTGAGGATTTAAAAGAGATTTATTGTGTTTATGACCTGTTACACAGGTCAGGTTTTGTTTGCTTGATTTGAAGCTCGGTCGGAGCGAGGACTGGTCTGCACTGTGCGTGAGTGCACATGCACAGACGGGATCCAAGATGGCGGGCTAGACCCAGATCTTCATCTCACCTTCTCCATCGCATCAGTGAGGAAATCTTCTGCATATGGTGACTTGCTGCCATACGGAAGCGCATTGCGTTCACTGTTCACAGATCTCGTAATTATGAGATCAGGATCTCGTAATTATGAGAAAAGATCTCGTAATTATGAGATCAGAATCTCGTAATTATGAGAAAAGATCTCGTAATTACGAGATCCTGATCTCGTAATTATGAGATGAGGAAAGGTGCATCGTTGATTGTGGTCAAGCCAGCCGTGGTTCGCGTATGCTTGGTCAAATCAACCACACCGTTTTTTTTTCCTATCTAATAACATTTACGGTAATCGTGCTGAAGCCGCTCTAAAGAGCTGCTGGTGGCGACTGTGTGGGTCAGACTGCAGTCTCACAGTCAGACCCATGAAGCATACAAGGATAAGGATTTTGACAGAGGATTACTTAAATAGTACACAGTAGAAGTACTTCATTATAGTTACACAAGTATTCTGGGGAGTACTTAGTTCAGCAGTATATGAATCTGGAACTACTTATGGAAATAAATGTTTTTTGTTCTTGGTGTTTTTTTCTCATGTCGTCCTAATTACGAGATCCTGATCTCGTAATTACGAGATCTTTTCTCATAATTACGAGATCCTGATCTCGTAATTACGAGATCTTTTCTCATAATTACGAGATCCTGATCTCATAATTACGAGATCTTTTCTCGTAATTATGAGAAAAACAATTCGACACCTTATCTCGTAATTATGAGAAAAGATCTCATAATTACGAGAAAAGATCTCGTAATTATGAGATCTTTTCTCATAATTACGAGATAAGGTGTCAAATTTTTTTTTTTATCCAGTGAACGCAATGCGCTTCCGTACTGCCAGAGTGGTAGGAGTATCAGGAATTATTTTTTGAACTGAACTGAGAACCGATTGGATTATTATTTTTGGACTGAATCGAACTGAAACTTTTCATTGAACTGAGCACTTGAACTCACATTTGGACTCGAACTTGAATTGAAAGTGTCATACTTTTGTTTGTATATTGGGTTCATATATCTGAATGTGATTTGAAATGATTGTGGTCCACTTTGATTTGATTGTGTAATTGAAGGTATTCTCTTGCCTGTAAAGGAAGGGGGAAAAAAAAGAGTTAACTCAGGAACAAAAGGAATTCCAAAATAGGTGTAACCAAAGTAAAAGAAACTGGTCCAGTTTAACTTGATTAGCTTGACAAAAATAGCTTGGGTGAACCAAAGAACAAAAAGGGTGAAATACATTTTCATTTATTATATTTACCTCAATATTAAGAACCTGCAGGGTGTTCTTCTGTTGTGTACTGTATTATATATGTGTGTTTTGCATTCAGTAAATTGCCGGCCTTTTGTATTTAAAGCAACGGTCTCTGGTGTAATTATTTTTGCTCCCCACTCCTTAGAACCTAGAACTAGTCCAGTGGCGCAGTAAGTGGTGTGATACCGGTGCTACATTTGACACAGACACCAATTTGGGCTCAATTTTAATTTTGCATGTCGTGGCAACACTGTACTGATGAACTTTTTAGATTGAGGTAATAAACACACTTGATTAAGGTTAGAACAACAAATACACCCTGCTTTATCAGCACAAACTTTCAGTCAAGAATATGTTTTTGTTGCTACAAACATTGTATTAAAAATCAAAAATAGATAGAATTACTTTAATGATCCCAGACAGGGAAATTATTTTGTTACAGCAGTAGTGGGTCCGCAATAAAACACTTTGTACATAACATAAATGGCAGAGGTGAGAGACTTATTGTATAAAGTGATGGCTTGTGGCAGGAAACATTTCCTGTATCTGTTGCTACGACAGCGAAGCTGAAGCAGCCTTCCGGAGAAGGTGCACTGCTGTCTGACCAGTGTGAGTTGGAGAGGATGGAGAGGATTATCCATGATGGATAACAGTTTTTCAGTGTCCTCCTCTCCACCACAGCCTCCAGAGTGTCCTGTTTGCAGCCAATCACAGAGCCAGCCTTCCTGATTAGTTTGTTGAGTCTGTTGGTGTCGCTGGCTCCGATGCTGCTTCCCCAACAAACTACAGCAAAGAAAAGTACACTGGCCACCACAGACTGATAAAAGATCTCCAACATCTTGCTGCACACGTTGAAGGATCTCAGCTTCCTCAGGAAGTAAAGTCTGCTCATCCCCTTCTTGTAGACCAGCTTCAGTGTTAGATCTCCAGTCCAGTCTGTGGTTGATGGTAACACCCAGGTACTTGTAATCCTCCACCGCCTCCACATCCCTTCCCAGAATGCGCAGTGGTTGGAAAGCCGTCTTCCTTTTTTTTCCTGAAATCTATCACCATCTCTCTGGTCTTGCTGATGTTCAGCCGCAGGTGATTCTGTCCAGTCCACTCCACAAAGTCGTCTACCAGTGCCCTGTACTCCTCCTCCTGTCCCTCACTTATACACCCAACAACAGCCGAGTCGTCAGAAAACTTCTGCAGGTGACACGACCCGGTGTTGTACTGAAAGTCAGTGGTGTATAAGGTGAACAGGAAAGGAGACAGTACAGTCCCCTGTGGAGCTCCTGTATCACTGACCACCACATCAGACAGAACACTGCCCATACGGACAAACTGTGGCCTGCCTGTCAGGTAGTCAGTAATCCAGGAGATCATTGTGTCGTCTACACCCATCACCCGCAGCTTCTCCCCCAGTAGCAGTGGCTGAATGGTGTTAAAAGCACTGGAGAAATCAAAGAATGTGATTCTCACAGTGCCTCCTCCACCATCCAGGTGCGAATGGGCTCGTTGCAGCAGGTAGATGACAGCGTCATCAACTCCCAAGTGGGGCTGGTAGGCAAATTGCAGAGGGTCTAGCAGGTCTCTCACCTGCGGCCTCAGGTTGTCCAAGACCAGTCTCTCCAGCACCTTCATGACATAAGATGTGAGGGCCACTGGTCGATAGTCATTGAGGTCTGATGGTGTCGACTTCTTTGGAACAGGAACCAGGCAGGAAGTCTTCCAAAGCACTGGTATTCTCTCCTGACCAAGGCTCAGGTTGTAGAGGTGTTGTAGGACAGGAGACAGCTGGCTGGCACATGTCTTCAGGATCCTGGGGCTGATACTACCGTCAGGGCCTGCAGCCTTCTGCTGGTGGAGTCTCTCCAGCTGTCTCCTAACCTGGCCTGCAGTCACAGTCATGCGGGGGAGGCTGCTGATATCTTCAGTGGAGGACGAGGAGGTGGAGGAGGAGGTGAAGGTGGAAGAGGAGGAGGAGGAGGTGGAGGAGGAGTAGGAGAGGTGTTGCACAGGAGAGCTCACATCAGGGGAGTGAGGGGGGAGGGGAGGAAGCATTTGGGGCAGTGAGGGTGTGTGGTGGTCTGGAGGTGTCAGGGAGACGACAGAAGGCTGTGAGATGAACCTATTGAAGAATCTGTTCAGCTCGTTTGCCCTCTCCAGGCTGCCTGATGACTGTCTGCCGCTCACCTGACACCCAGTGATCTGCTTCATACCAGTCCACACATTCCTCACATTGTTCTGCTGAAGTTTGGCCTCCAGCTTCCTCCTGTAGGCGTCTTTACAGGTCTTCAGCATATCCCTGAGTTCATGCTGCACTCTCCTCAGTTCTTCTCTGTCTCCAGACGTGAACGCCCTCTTCTTCTGGTTAATAAGGGCTTTCAGGTCATTGGTGATCCACGGCTTATTATTAGGGAAGCAGCGTACAGTCCGGGTTGGCATGGTGGTGTGTTCACAGAACCTGATGTATTCTGTGATGCAGTCGGTCATGCTGTCGAGATCCTCTCCATGTGGCTCAACGAGTGCATTCCAGTCTGTCGACTCAAAGCAGTCCTGTAGTGCGTCAGCAGCCTCCTGAGTCCACCTCCTCACACTCCTAGTGTGGACAGGCTGCCGCTGAACAAGAGGGACATACTTAGGGGTCAGCAGGACCAGGTTGTGGTCAGATCTTCCAAGCGGGGGGAGGGCAGTGGGACTGTATGCATCCTTAGCATTTGCATATAAAAGATCCAGTGTGTTACAGTCTCTGGTGGGGCAGTCAACATACTGGTGAAATGTTGGGAGGGTTTTGTCCAGTGAGACATGATTAAAATCCCCAGTAATGACAATAAATGCATTAGGATGCTGCGTTTGTATCTGGGCAACAGCGGAGTGGATGACGTCACAGGCCACCGCTGCATCAACTGAAGGAGGAACATACACACCGATGATGATGGCGGACGTGAATTCACGGGGCAAATAATAAGGCCGCATCCCCACAGTCAGCAGTTCAATGTCCGGGGTACAGAGACGTTCCTTCACGTGAACATGTCCGGGATTACACCATCTCACTCACATACAGTGCAATCCCTCCTCCTTTCTTCTTTCCGCTGCTTGTCAAGTCCCTGTCTGCCCGAACAGTGCTGAAGCCGGGTACCGCCACGCTGTGGTCCGGGATGTGTGAGTGGAGCCATGTCTCCGTGAAACACAACACACTGCACTCACGATACTCCCTCTGAGCCTTTATCAGCGCGGCGAGCTCGTCAGTCTTGTTCCCCAGAGACCTCACGTTCCCCATGAGGATCGCTGGTACAGCCGGTCTGTGTCTCCTCTTCTTCGCCCTCCTTTTCACTTCGGCTCTGCACCCCCAGCGTCTCCTCCGCAGCTCCTTCGGGACCTCAGGCCTGGCTCCGGGCAGCAGTGCAGGTTCACACAGCAGTGCAGGTTTACACAGCGCAATCAGCTGGTCACGTGTGCGCTCCTGACCCTCCGTTGCTAGGGTTAGCGTAAACATCAGACAAGATGCAAAATGCCACAAAAGTTTAAAAAAAAAAGGGAAAAAAAGGAAAATGTCCGTCTTCTCTCGGACTCTCGGAGAAGTGTTCCCAAAAATTACCAAAAATTCACAACCAAATCAAAACAGAACTAAAAACAAACCACACAAACTTGGAAAACCCACGGGAGCTGCTGCAACAGGCTGCCACCTAGTACGGTGCCATAGCAACCGTATCATATATCAATATCCATTGGTGTCAGGCTTACAATTGTTGGAAAGCCATAGTTCCTCGTTAGACTTGTTTTATGGGTGCTTTGGGATTAAACTGATGTCAAATAACACGCTGCACTTGAAGTTTTAATCTTAGCTGTGTCTGAAATCAGACCCTTGATCACTCTTTCACTACAGCCTATATTATATACAGTGCATTCAATAGTCTTTGTAACATAGTGTTACTGCTACCTACGATAACTTAAACAGCACAGCTCAAAAGGGGTGGGAGAGAACCCTCCTCAGGTGTGCTGCTGCTACCCGTGTGCGATCCTCCTCTCCTTTGTCCCTGCACTCCAGCCCTTATAACACCTCCCCCCACTCCACCAATTACCCACAGGTGTGCCCAGAGGAAGGAGGTGCTACCTGAAACAGAGAGAGACAGAGAGAGAGAAAGCAACAGAGCAGAACACACGCCAGGCGTGCGTAACACATAGCATATCATTGTCCACACATACGAAACAATCTTTTTTTTCTCCGTCTTTCTCGGCATCGTTTCAAGAATATTTGCGTCCACACAGATCCACTGAAAACGACCGAAAACGCTGTAGTTCCTATTCCAGGCAAATAGGTGCCGGTTGAAATTCACCAAAAACAGAGAAGAAGAGACGGAGCATGCGCATAAAGGTTGCACGCTGTAAACAAACAGACAGTAGAAGAAGAAACCGAGCACAACAAGAAGAATACGAAAATGGCGAGTGCAAGGAAACCAGAATCATTTGTGTGGACCGGTAATGAGGTCGAACTGCTGCTGCGACTCACACTCAACTACAAGGCGAGTAAGTTGCAAGAAAGGCTCAATATCTTCTGCGGCACGAACACAAGCATGTAGTCTGCTATTGTTGTTGTTGTTATGAGACGTCGCAGGGTTCAGAGGTCGGAGGCAAGAGGTCGAGGTTTCGGAAAATATGCAGATTCGCTGTCCACACGAAAACGCAAGGGCTGCGTTTTCGGATTTTTCCACCCTGAGACCCGGTTTCAAAAAAGTGTGTTTTCAGGCGCTGCGTTTACAGGATCCGTATGGATGATCAGCCAAAACGATGCAAAACGTGTGTTTACACAAAAGTGTGTTTCCGTATGGACAGGCTCTTAATGTATACATTGACTGCACCAGGGCATTGTGGGATACTTACTAGAAAGTTGTTTACATGCCATGAGTTTTTTTTTTCAGTGTATTTTGAAAAATTGTTGAGGGGTCTGTATCAATTTTCAAAAATTATTCTGATCGTGGCCCCGTTTAGCTCAGTTGGTAGAGCAGGCATCCCGTGTACAGAGGCTGTGTCCTCGCTGCAGCAGCACCAGGTTCGAGCCTCGGCCTTGCTGCGTGTCACTCCCCCTCTCTCTAAACCTGTTTCCTGTCCCGTCTTCAGTTGTTCTATCAATAAAGCCGAAAAGGCCAAAAAAATATGTAAAAAACAAAATATATATATTTGGACCCCCTTTTCCACCCTGTGGTGTGACATCAGTTGTTGATCTTTTGCCTGAGCAAGCATGCAATTCAGACTCCATCAAACAGCAGCAAGGCCCCGTTTTCTTAAAACTGTCACATCCTTCTCTGTAACATGTGTGGTCTATTTTCTGCTTGAGCTCCACTAAGATGAGGATTCTGGCATCTCATTTTAAAGCCAATCACTCCCTGCAGGGAAGGCCAACATCCCCAGGTGAGGAGGGATTCTGAGAGAAGTGTTTAAGTAGTCTCGGCAAATCTGTCAGGAAAAGCTGCTCAAACTCAGCACCACAGGGACCGCACATTTCCCACAGAGTATTACAGCTTAATTCTCTTCACTTTCTGTTAGGTTGCTTCCAATCAAATATACTGGGTACATAAAAAAGTAGAGTCTACACATCATACCTCTCTTCTTCCTCCTTCTACTCCCCTCTTCAGGTTTCATATATGAATGGTCTTTATAAATGAGGAAAGGAAAATAGACAGACAGAGCTTTTGGAGATGCAGTGTTGTTTGAGAGGTCATATGTTTGATTGACATTGTGCTCTTGCTCTTGTAGCTCCACATCAACTCGAGATCATGTAGTATGTTAATCTCAAATCAAATGTACTGACATGCTCAGATGACCTTTGAATGTCAGTATCTGACATTTTACAGGCACACTAACAAACTGGAGAGCCTTCCCACAACAACTCATCAACAATTTACTCCACTTTTCCTAATTGGCTTATGATATTATTCCATCCTATTTCTTAAATGTCCCCAAATCGTTTATGCCAAGTGTTTAGATACACTTTCAGTTTGAAAACTGTTTGAATATAATATTATATTGCACAGATTCAAATTTTAAAGATGGTTTAAATCAGAGCTGTCTTGTCTTTTGAATTAGTGGGCTTTTTAGGCACAACTAATTTGAGTTGAGTTTATAGCTGAAAGCCTTTGTTGTGGCACCGGTAAGAATGGCTTTCAGAGTGCAGCGGTGCCATTGTCAAGTTATGTCTGAAATGACCTTAAATTAACTTCAATTTGCAAGCTAGTTGTAATAAATCCGATTGTCAAGTCTTTCAAGTCAAAAAGTCATAAGCCTTCATATGCAAAGTGCAAATTGAGATTTTATGTTAATTCTTGAACTTGGAAGAAGGCGCTGACAAAATGTAGTCTCAAAGTCCATTGTTGAGGTTTTAACTATGTTAAATATATTTTATATACACTAATAAATGTGTCGTGCATGTATACTTAAATGTTGACATTCAAAGTTTATTCATGACCTTGGGAAGCTGATTGGAAGTCATTTGATCTCTTTTAGGTCTCTGAATATTGACTGATTAAAAAAGCAAGTCATTTCCATTCAAAGCGGTTTCCAAAAATGCATAATCTAATCAAAGATTGTAAAACACGAACAAAAAAGAATGTGATAACTGAAAACTGTGCAAAGACATTATACTGTATTTAAAGCTTCTACAAGGAACTTTCAATCCTTTGTGGATTAAGCCAGGAACTTGAATATATCGTCAGTTCCACAGTGACCGGAAGAACGGAGAAGATAAGAACAGCTGAACGCCAGTTTCATTGCCAGTCCCATTTTAACCATCAGCTTTCACATGCGCAGCTGTTACTCAAAGTTGTTACTGCTGTTACACACAAGTTTTGATTCTACCTGCCTAGGCCGCAGTCTTTCATCTCGCTGGACGAGCCATAAATGCCCAGTGTTTACCAAACACACTTCTGCAGCAGAAGGATTTTCTTTGGAAAGCACCAGCTTTGACCCGTTTTCTATGATCGTCCAGTCCGCTGTTTGAACAGCCACTGCAGGATACAGCAATACCTTTAATCCACACTGAGGAAGCAAGTCAGATTGAAGAAGACACGCAAGTGAGGCTTAATTTGTGTCTGAGCAGATACTAGAAGACAGCTAGTATTGCATGCTTACACGTACAGACAAACATTCCATCATTTACGTCTTATGAGCGACTTGTTGGAGACTTACGGTGGATGACCTCGCTTTAACATTAGATACGTGTATCTTGAGGCATCAAGAGCATAACATTAGATACAGATGACTCGTGGTAGTACCGCTTCCTAGTGCAACAATATCTTGTGTGTATTCAAAAGAGCATGCAAGAGAACGGTGTTCCATCATGGTTTGTTCAAGCATCGCACAGGCTTGAACACTGTGACGTCATCTTCTCAGTGATCGTGCCACACACTGCATGCTTGTTTGGTATATGATGCTTGAGTTTGTCTCAGGGTTTTAGTTTCATAGTTTAGCTGCTGCAGTTGAATGATGGATTTGTGTAGATTGAAGTATTATTGATTTGATCAATTGGCTAACGTTGAAAAATTCCATCATATTGTACGGAGCAATTTTCCGTGATTAGGTTGGGCATATGTTTTGTGATCATTTCTGGTTGTAATGGTCAGTGCTCAAATTAATTTCCTTCACTGCTCCTTTAATTCAAAATATTTTACATTTTATATTTACAGTTAAAATGAACTTTTCTTTTGAAACTTTTGAGTTTTTGGTCTGGTTACTGGTCCCTGATTTCAGGGTGGTGGCCCGTTTTAATGATTTGATTATTAAATTAAATTAATTTTGTTTAATTTTACCTAAATAATTGCTATCAATAAGTATTCATTTCTAATAACCACAGCTGCCCTACACTATTAATCCCTATATACACTGACTTTGGCTCTGTGTCATATCCTTGCAGATAATTTCTGTCTTAGATGTTAGCTATACAATATGTAGAGTATGTATGAATATACTATAAAAAAAACTGTTTATACATGATCAGATAAGACAAACCTTTGTATTCATCATGTAGAGGATAACAGTACTACGAGTGACAGACCAAATAAAGCTAGAGAACAGGAAATAAGAAATAAGAGACATACTGTTAACCAAAACTAAACTCATGCCAGAGGTACAGGGGAGTATACAGGAAGAAGTTAAAACCATGCATGGTAAAGACACAAAATAAGAGAGCTATACAAAACCCTATAAACTGTACCACTGTGAAGCTTTTAGTGACCCTTGTCGATCTTACAATTAAGACACATTTGATGAAATGAGAATCTAATTGGCTCTAACGTTTTGTTAATCTGTAATTTGCCTTGAGTAAGTGTTATTCCAGGGCTTTAGCTATAGAGTGGGCACAACTAATTGTAATGGGTGTAATAAGGGGATGGATGGAGGCAGAAATAGACTCCGCTCCTGTTTTAGCAACTCGCTGCACAACAGAGAAGCTCTCCAACTACCACTGACACAGCAGTGTGTATTAGAAACAGGGCCTCCTGGATGCAGATGATCACTGGGTGTACATTAATTTACCTGCAGCTGATATTAGTCCTCATAACCCCAAATGAGATTGATATTGTTTTGAAACCAACGGCAAGTAAGTCAATAACCAACTCTCACAGGTAACATCCGATCCTAATAGGGATTTATCTGGGACCCAACAGTAGCAGCACTCACTGCTTGTCAATTTGCAACAGATGGATCAGCTCTGCTGGACCGTGAGTAGAGCCCCCCAAAGGTCTAGCCTGACACCTGCTTGGCTGAGGCCCAATGATGCAGCACTCTGATGACCAATGAGGCAGGTCTGCACTGACTGGATGGGTTGTGGCCCCTGATGAAGACTTTTCCTGTTAGCTGCATATAGCTAATACGAGGAGATGTTTTCTGGTTTCGCCTCGTTTGGATGTGACTGAACCATATAAGAGATGACATACCATTAATCAAACACCATTTCTATCTCAACAGAAACCCTAAAAGTTGGGACTAGCCTGAAGCAATGAAAGAAAGTACAGCCTCTCCTTGGCAAACGCTCAATAATCTAAAAACAGTCCTGTCTGTAAACAAGGCTCTTCTATAAATACCTCTGTGAAGGAGCTGGAGTGATTGTACCCAGCTTTGCGATACTTCAGCTTCAAATTTCACTTCCATTTGACACAGACTCCAATGAACTGCTTGACCTATTTCTGTAACCCTGAAGTTCAACACAGTGGAAGGAATGAATGGGAATGGAGAGGTTAACAATGTTGCTGCTACAGTCAAACTAGGCCAAGCTGACGAGGGTGAAGGGGCTGAAGGAAATAAGACAGAGCAATGCATATTAAGTGAATTATCTCAGTGCTGAGAGCAACAGCGTCTGTGATCCAGTCAAACCCCGTCCCCTTCATTTGGACTCCCATCTCCAGTGGATCCAATATACATTTATACCACAGTCTTTGAAGTCCACGCCTTGTCTGTTCTCATTGACATGAGCTGATAATGTGGGCATATTTGGAGTTTATTTATGGCGGTGCAGGGCAAATTGCTATGACAGTATGCTCGAGGTTGTGCCCTGTAATACAGAGGGCCGTAATGAGTGGCCTGTTTGCAGTGTGCAGAGAATCTAGCCCTGATCCTGGCTCATAGGTAGTGAAATCATATGCAAAATGGACATTCTCCTCACCCCGGAGCGCGAACACAATGTGTGGTCAGACGAAAATGAATTTAACAGGGTCTAATGCCACTTGGATGTAACGTTTGCTCCACTGCCTCTCATGTTTGTGTGTCTATTCTTTTCTCTCTCTATTCGTTCTGGTTCCGTCTTCACTTTTTGTTGCCCTCACACAGACTGTAGAGACAGGTTTTAAATGGAGCATTTGGAGAGCTTTCACTTTAATTCCATGTGTGGTGTGGTGTGGTTTGTTTATATTAAGTTGGCAACAACTTTTCTAAATCGCTCCTAATAATATGTAGACTAAAGTTCTCTGAAAACAAGCGGCCGATATTAATGCAGATGGCCATTGGTATTCAGATGGTAAAGCAGGAGCTTCATGAGGCTGAGGTGTGCTGTTAAGCAGCATGTGGGACACCTAATTATACCTCTTACATATGGACAATCAAGAACACACTCACCTTGAGCTGCTGTTTTGCTGCTGAATGGTAAACTGATCTCAGGTAGTATACAGTACGCACAGTGTAAAACACAGGTATGGGAGTAGTACAGTATATTGCGGTCGTAAAAACTTTTCACAGATACTGTACCCATTTCACACTGGGTAAAAAACCCACTGATATCTGGCTTTTGTCTTCAATGTAGTTGGAACATTTTGCATTCACTCCTGCATCAAATGACTCTGCAGGTGTCACAAGTGTCTATCGGGTCGAGTTCTGTTAGGCTGTGATGAAAACACAACACTTTTGTGGCTAATTATAATATTATCCATCCCTCTCTGTTCAGCAGCGCTCGGACATCGTTAAGTCGGCACTGAAAGACAAAGTAACTGTTACACTGTCAGTGACTTCTGTTTCACAAGAGTCAGCTGTCTGATCACTGCATATGTGAAATAAATCTCCTTACCTTCTTCCATCATCAGCCCTGTAAAAAATTGTTGAATTTAGAATGTTATCAAAAAGAAAAATAGGCAAACTGTAGCTGATACTGGAAAGGAGTCTTGTGTTTATAGGCATTTAAAAAAAACATATAGACACTAATTTTGAAACCTTTGGATCCACAATAAATGTGCAAAAAGGTATCTGAGTTTTAGGTTTGTGTCTTTAGCAAATCAGGCAAACCCAAGAGAAGGGGGTCTGTACCAGAAAATCACAGTACTGAATTCATGTTAATCCAGCATTGTTTCAGCCCAGCGATTTCTCCTACAAAATGGGTTTGTAAACATCGAATTTGGTTTTTGCCCATTACATTCTCTGACATGTCAAAGTGTGACAGTTAACTGTAGGTTGATTGTCTGTTAATACAAAAACAGCCTATATCACTGTTAGCAAAAATACATGCCGTTGCAGTAAACCAGCAAAACACGTACTTGACTCACATATTCTTGCAGTTTGGTTAGATTTAGGCAAGAAAACCTCTTGGCTAGGTGATGGAAAACAACATGATTTGGGTTCAAATAATCAAGAGTAAATTAAGCTACATTTTGTATGTGACGTAACTTGCTCGCGCTTGGCTGGACTCCCAGCCTCTGTGACTAAATCGTTGCAGAGTATTCAGAACGTTGCAGCGTGCCTTGTTTTCAGTCTACCCAAATTTTCCCATGTGACCCCCCTTCTTCGTGACCTCCTCTGGCTTCCTGTTGCAGCCTGCTTCTGATTCAAGACGATGGTACTGGCCTTCAAGGCCGTCAAAGGAACTGCACCCATCTACCTCAAAACACTGGTCAGACCACACGCCCCAGCGCGAGTGCTCCACTACATCAGCTGGCTGGCTGGTACCGCCATCGCTGAGAGCAAATAAAGGTCGCTCAGCGGAGTTACAACTCTTCCTTGTTCTGGCACCTCAGTGGTGGAACAAACCCCTGACCAAAGTCAGGACAGCAGAGTCACTCATCTTCTGCAAAAGACTCAAGACTCAGACTTCCCCTTGACACACGTAGCATGACTCCCTTGATATCCTTGATAAATAGCATCTACTATGCTCAAATGAGGGCTTGAAAATGTATTCTGTTTTTTCATTCTTACTCTATCAATGGTGATATGTTGTGGCTTTTTTCTCATGACAGATGTACTTATTGTACATGTTTGGACAAAAGCACCTGCTAAATGCCCTAAATGTAAATGTAAACTTGTCAGCAACATTTCCAAGAGAGTTTGCACATGACATGTGTATGCGAACAAAATATTAAGAAGACAGGGATGTTCAGTCAGTGTCAGGTATTAGAAGAAAACATGAGAACAATGTTTGACTCTGTGAAACTCTGAAACATCAGTAATAGCAGACATACCATATATAACTATAATTACTGTCAGGCATAGTGCTGTATGCTCCCACAATTATCTAACACTCATAGCTGTGATTTTGTGTATTTAAGAGGAAGAAAGGAGCCATTATGTCTGAGTATGGCTTCACATGAGGGTTATAAGGTGTATCACATTTAGAGTGTTATCTGGCTGAGTGACCAGAGTACATCTTTCCTGTTAAATTACTGACAGTAGAAAACCCTCTTCTCCTCCCCTCCAACCCCAGCACATAGCCTGCCCTTCTACCCTGATTGGCCATCTGTCTGTACAGTAAGTAATGCATTCGTAATATGCAAGCCGTCACCCTCATCACACAAACAAGCAAGTTCAAGCACACCAGTAAAAATATTTGCATTAATTAAGTGTGTGTGTGTGTGTGGGTGGGTGGGTGTGTGCGAGGGTGTATGACAGGCAAGTAGGAAGTGTGTTGACAGAGGTGTGGAGGTTGAAGCTGAGGTTTTCTGTTGTTCGCCTGTGAATGGTGGCAGGTGTTTGAGAGGTAAAAAGTCCCTCTAATGAACAGAGCAGCACTGCCAAGTCCAGGATGGGTTGGGGTGTTTGGGGGATTGGGGGTGGGGGCAGTAAAGGTCACCTTCTCAGAATCTTGTTTAGCCTGCCACAAAAAACAGGAACCAGACAGAAAATAGCAGAGGCTGGCACTAACTAATGCACTGCAATAAGGATGTAAACTGATAAGGAGATTTATCTCTAATAAACATATCGATCTTGTCCTGAAGCTGCCGGCGAACTTTGTAGTACAAGGTTACAAAGTTAATGTATTGTAATTTCTTAAAACACAGGGATTTAAAAAACAAACCTATTTTTGTCCTTAGTGCTACATCTATTTTATACAATGGAGTGGTGATGAATTGAGAAGTCTCCCAACCGGTAGAATGCAGCTGCTCTGTAGTCTGGTGGCATGGCAGCAAAGACTTCTATATCTTTTATCAGACAGCAGCCAAGTGAACAGACTGGGTGGGTGTTGTCTTTAAGTATCTTTGGGCTCTGTGCAGAAATCTCACTTCACTGGTGTCACTGATGCTCTGTAGATGGTACCAGTGGTGCTCTGGGTGGTTTCAACTGTCCGCTGTAGACCCTTCCTCTCCTGGGCCAGGATGAACCGCTCCAGTTTGTGATGTTTCCAACTAGGATGCTTTCTATTGCTCCTCTATACAAGTTGAGCAGAATCTGGCTCTGGAGTTTAGCCTTCCTCAGTTTCTGTTGGAAGTAAAGCCTTTTCTAGGCTGCTTTAAACCAAGCTGGAGATGTGTGATGACCAAGATAGGTTCCCAGTGATGGATAGGTTCCCAGTTTTATGTCCCAAAGGACATAAAACTGTTCACTGCCTCCTTTTTTTCTGAAATCAACAATCAGCTCCTTGGTTTTGCTGACGTAGAGCAGCAGATTCAGTTCTCTGTGCACCAATTAACAAGAGTGTTGATTTCCACAGCAGAGTTCTTCTGATGTCTGTGAGTGCAGTCATTGCTCTACAGATACAATATTAGTTAATCTCTAATTTGCATGATATCTGATCGAAGTGTATTAAACTACGTGGAATAAAACATATTTCTCAGCTCTTTAGTACAGGGAGGAGGTTCTGTAGGTTCTAACAGACTGTTGAATAACATCCTCATGTGCCATATGCTTTTCTCTGAGCTGAGCTCTGTCTCTCTGAGTTTAGAGTTCCTCTCCAGCTGAAGGAGACTTTTTTAGGTGTAACCCTAATATCCAGCAACTGATTTGCTTCTCAGGCTCCAGAATAGCTACAAAGCATGTACTGTAAATTACTATGCAGATGACGTTCTTTACAATAAGACCCAAAATCAGTTTCATTGGTTCAGTAAAACCAGTTTTACTGAAATCTTGTCCATCCTCTGTGGCTATATACAATATTCCTGAGCTCTTTCCGGTACCTCTACCCAAACGTTCATCACTTCATACTGTTCCCCTCCGGCCCCTGGCTTCATGCATCCATGAAAAAAAAGCTTTTAGTTTTTTAACACCTGTGTGGAGTAGAAAGAAATCAGAAACACTTGACATCATGTATGACAAAATATTTGTTAAAATAATTTAAGTGCCACATTTTATATGAGAATGTTGACAAAAGCTTTCAATAACTTGTTTTGTTTGAAATTATTACAACTAGATCTGTAACAGCAGGAGTTTAGAACAGTTTACACATCTCTGGGCCTTATTTAAACAATTTAGCTATCTATAATATCTATAATATATCTGCATATATTTACCTTATAGATCAAAATGTATTTTTTTATTTATAGAAGACTAACAGTGATTGAGTTCAGTTTATGTACTGTAAGTGTTGTTTTGCCAGTATTTCATTTCAATAGTTTGGGCTTGCCTCAAATTGAAGTACAGCCATTTATTGAAACACTGGGTATAACTAAACCACGTTCTGTCTGAACTTAGTTCTGTTTTAGTGCTGCATAAACTTGGGTTGGGGCAGAACCCCACAACAAGCTGGATATCTCTTAATGACATATTATGGCTGTAACATACTAGCAAACAATTGTCTGTTTAGTGGCATTAGCATTCACTTGGATTTTCTAGCCACCTGATAAATGTGCAGTATTCACTATTTTAAGTATGGTGTTCTCTACAAACTCTTGAAGGAAGTTTCTGGCTCTTTAGCTGCTAAATACTTCACTGTGTTCAACAATTTGTTGTAAACTGTGTATGCCGGTTGTTAACTGCTGAGCAGGTACAGAAGTGTACAGTGGGTTCATCACAGACATAAAAACAATGTAGCATTGGTCTCAGTCTACACTAAAATAGTGCACGTTTGTTCTGAATTCTCCTGTACTTAAGGGCTCTGTGCAGTACTGGCCTGTGCTACACTGTACACTGACAGAATGAATGAGTCAGCACTGACAGTAGAAGGAATCACGCATCATACTGTGATTGATACATAAGCCTAGGTGTGACTGTGAAAGCAGTAGACACAAACAGGTACAGATCTTTGCTGTCATGTATTATTGCAGTCAGCACTTCCTCTGTGAGGTTCCACTGCCACATCCTCTTCAGGGAGATCACAAGCAAATTATATTTGGCTCCTGTCAGGAATCTGAGTCACAATTTCCCGGCATGTCTCACTCAAAGGAGAACAGGAATTTCACAGTAAAACAGAAAACATTGGTCAGGAATCCTCAGAAGGCTGACACCTAAAAGGATAAAAATACTCCAGTGAAGTTTGGATGATTAAGCTAACAGCCTCATGACTTGGCCCAAAGTAGAACCTATGCCTTTAGGGTAGTTCAGTCACACAGCCCATGTTTTTGAAATGTTTATTAGAGCAGCAAAACATAGTTAGAGTTTGTTGCTATTGACTTCACCAATCCCTGCCTATATGTTTGCATAGAGATATTGAGGCTTGTTGAGCAAAACATCTTGAACCCCCCCACAGTCGGAGTTCACAGGTGGATGCTTTGGCGGTGGTAGGGCTAAAAGAACAAGCAGCAATGCTGATGAAGGGGAATTGGTGACATTGACAGGCAGAGAGAGATGGGAGATTTTTGCAGTTTAAATAGAGACCACTCAAGAACACAAAGTCTATGATCAATGATCTAACACTGAGCATTAAGAGTCTTCTTTTATACCCAAAAACTGGGAGTGGAAATACCTAACTCCTCCCATAGCCTCATGGTCTCATCCAATCCTTACTCATCCAATAGGTATGCCTCAACTTTGCTGACACAGATATTTTTCCTGGTATTCCCTCCTCTTTCTTTCTCTGGAACCAAGGCTGTTCCTGACACCAATTGCTCCTTATCCCTTTCCATGGTATTTTTTTTTAAACTCAGAATACACCATTAGCTTTCCTTCTTGATATATCCCATTATGTTTGATTACTCATTTTACTGCATTAAAAAACAATACAAATACAAGTGTTGTATATTTGGTTACATGATTCCACTCTTGTGTCTGGTTACATTTCACATCCATAGGGTTTACAATAGAGTACATTCAATTGATAAGTGCTCATTCAATCAGCTGGTGTGGAATAACATACATTTCAACCACTTATCATGATCCTTTCACATTTGACTATTGTTTAGCAGTCACTACTTATTTAAATTTTTACTCTACAATTGCCAAAGACAATTCATGGGTACTTTTTGCATGTGCAAAAAAAAGTAAAAACAAATTGTATACATTGATATATTGGTATTGTTACATCCTAAGTGGCTACATATGCATATGATTAGACTGAGGCTAAAGCATGTCCCAGGTTAACAAGTTTTCATTGGGATGCACATTAGCTCAGTTGGTAGAGTGGGTGTCCCATGTTCAGAGGCCTTTTCCTTGCTGCAGCGGCCCAGGGTTCAAGTCTGATCTGTGGCCCTTTGCTGCATGTCTTCTCCCCTTCTTTCTTATCCTGTTTCCTGTCATCTCTGAGCTGTCCTATCAATAAAGCCATAAACGGCCAAAAAATTCATCTTTACCAGTTGATCTATGATGAAGACATGAAACTAGATGGGCAGGATTGATGTTGTAATCCATGATGGCCATTTGACTATTGTATCAGTGATATAGTCAACACATCTTCATATTCAAAGGACTGAATAGGTCTATTACCAGTCACTCCCAAAACACCCAAACTATGTGACGATTGCAGCATAACAGAGACAGCCACACCAGACCTTTATCGTCCCCACACACTTTGGTTAGGTTAAGGGACTATAACTACTTGTTTAGGTTTAGGAAACATTGTGGGTTGGATTAAGATTACTATCTTTATTCTGTAATTTAATTTAAGAATGTACTTATGGTATATACCTAACTTCACTTATGTTATCTCCCTGACGCCACATTAGTGTTTGTGACTTGTGGTTTCAAACTGAACATGAACAGTGGAACCCCTTGATGAAAGTCCTATGCCTGCTTAGCCAAACAAAATGCCTGTAAAACAATAGGTTAGGGATTTAATATCATCATAATTTGTATACAAACACAGTCTGGACTCTTACAATACAGATTCAAGAAGAAATATCTCTCAATTTTTCTTGTCACAGTATTGACATTTTGGAGATCTGATACATAGGTATAGGCCCATGTCTTTTTTATTCTTTCTATTGGATCGTCAGTGTTAATAAAAGTTGTTTTTAACCCTAGTACAACAATATTGTCACTTTGTATACCCTCCTATGACACACAAATACACACACTTACACACAAACACAGGGCCCTATTGAAATGATCTATGGTGCATGGTCTAAGATGCTAGTGCGTTAAGTGCATGTCCAACTCCATTTTGCTAGTTAAATGGCGGATAATTTGGGCGCAAAGTGAGGTGCACTAGTAAGCTGTAATCATATATCCTTTTCACAATGGCCAAAAAACCCGCTAACATCTGGCTTGCCCCCCCGGCCCAGATGTCTCTCTCTGTATGCAATCTATTCCCTAACACCCTTCAAACTCTTTAGATCTACAGTACAGTCTCATGCTCACCACCACAACAGGTTGAGAAACACAAAACTTGACAAGCCTGTTGTGTCTAGTTATGGTTACTTTGAATAGTACTTGAGCCTAGCCAACAACGGCATCCAATGGCAAAAAATAACAGCAACAAAATATACTGTATGGAGCTTTACATTCCTGCAGAAACACACTAGCGGTGACAGTAGCCTGGAGTCTTGTTAAGTTTGCCAGTCTGAATCCCTGGTCAGTACTGTTCGAACTTGTCAGGGCCAATTCAGAATCTTTACAACACATGTACACTTTTAACTTGAAACTAAACACAAGCTGGCAGGTCAGATCTGTAGGGAGCATGCTAGCTGCTGAGCAGCTCCCAGTATGAAAACTATTAAAGTTATGACAGGTCCAAACACAAGATTTTTATGAGCCTCCATTAACCCGAGCTCAGAAACATTAGCATGCCACCAAGCATGTCTGCTTTTTACAGATACTTTTACAGGCCAGGTTACACTGGATGTAACCCATTTTGCAGAAAATTAGCTGTGTTTGCTTTACTTTGGTCCTATTGGCCTTCTCATACAGTACTGAAAGAACAACACAATCACACATCAAACAGTCTGAGGGTTTCGTGTGACACTTGACAATCCCAATGATGTCATGTTGCTGATGTCTGCACATTCATGATTAGCAATGGAGGAGTGGATATATACAGACACCCGGAGCTGTGTGATAACATATCTACTCATACAGCGACAGGACAAATAAGGAGCTTGCATGGAGAAAGGTAAAAGGACTTGCATTCTATGGTGCTTATCCAGTCTAGTGACAGCTCAAAGTGCTGTACACTCTGATGGCAGAGGCTGCCATGCAAGGTGCCAACCGCTCACCAAGAGAAATTTGGGGTTCAATATCTTACTCAAGGATACCTTGACATGCAGCCAGCGTAGTCAAGGATTCAAACAAACGACCTTCCAATTACTGGATGACCCGCTCCTGAGCTACAGATGCCCCAGTGAGGGAGGACGGCACACTACTTGGTGGAAATATGTCTTGGCACAGAGCACAGCATAGCCCTGATTGATCACAACTCCATTCAAGGAACAGGCATTTTAAAAGTTGTTTGCTTGTCATCTAGCAGACCTGGCAAAGCATAAATTCAGGCTTTTTACAAGGCAACATTATGATGTTATTTCGGCTCCCTTTTGATAATTTTTTTGCAGTCAGATCTAGGGATGGGTGCCAAAACCCGGTATTAAATGGACAACTGGGCTAAATTTAGAACGACCGTAGAATCAGTAAGTTCTGTTGTTTTCGGCTCTGCTAACGTTATTGGAAAGTTAAGGTATTCGTCTATGATGACTTTTCACTATTCCCAACCCTGAGATCTGTGTGGGAGTCTGTCATGTGCAGGCGGCGGGATGGGCTCTCACTAGCCCTTTTCACACAGGGCCGCATTATCGCCGCAGCAGCAGTTCCAATTCTCCGCAGTTGTTTTTTCACACAGAGCCAAGCAACTGCGGCGTAAAGATGAACTGCTGTGTAAATTCACACAGAAAGCTGAGGTTGCGGAGTCTAAAGAGGCGTAACAGTACACATCATGATGATGACGCCTGTGTGTTTTTTTCAACGGGTTTCCCCCTTTGTCCTCCTGTAAATCTAAACATGTACCTGCTGACAGTTTATAATCATATAAATGCTGTTATATAATGTGTAGTGATTATGACCCTGACCCACCAAACATCCTGGAAAGTGACAAAGTTAAGTTTTGCACTCTAAATTACATAATTACATAATCTCCATCAGTAAACTAGACGCTGTCTGAATCTGTCACTCACAGGGACGGAGGTGTTTTCTGGGGGAAAGTTCACTGAAGTCTCGGTCAGGAGGGCTGACCGTCTCCGTGATTTTTCTTCAACACAAACACTTGGTGAGTTAAAGTTTTTTGCCAGTGACAGACACTGTTTTTCAGGCGGAAATGTGACGAAGAGTCGGTAGGACAGACAGGAGGACAGACACTTCTCCACTATAACTTCGGTACTATTTCCTCATAAAAGATGCCACAGACTGTTACAGTTACTACGTTACTGTTGTTTGGTCCTGTGACGTTGCTGTGTGGGACATTTCTCTTTATTTAGTTGAGTGAAGGACCTGTGCAGTTAACAGACTGTCAGACCAACGCCTTCGATACACACAGCCGGCTTATCCTTTCACACTGGTTCGGTTCGCCGATCGTGCGCCTCTGATACTACCTCCAGAAGCGGATCAGTGGCGGAGCAAAATTTCACCCCTCGCCACCTCTGAGACATTCACACAGAGGAGGAGGTGGAGAATTGGCGCAGGATCCCTGCATTCAAACAGCAGTGTGAATGGGGCTACTTTCTGTCCGTCACCTCACACACAAGCCTGCACACACAGAGACAGAGACACCCTGCTCCCAGTGGCAATGGAGGAGAGAGCCACATGTTCAAAAGTGTGACAATACTTCACGAGAATCCATGCAGACAATCCTCATTGCCACAGTGCAGCAAGTCTTTTGCATGTAATCTTTTAAAACATCTAGTAAAAATACATCACATACAGACTGAGAAATGCACAGTTTTCAACTGCATAGCTTGTAGTTCCTCTCCCGTTTCCCCATCTACCTCAGATAAGTTTGTGCTAGCAGGAGCCCAAACAGAGTTAATTTAATTATACAAACATGAGTTGATTGCCATTAGTAACCATTTGTCAGCTGAACGTTTATATATTAGCTATATACTTTCAAACTAAAAAAATGATTAGGCTGCTAATTTAGCTATTTTCCAAACAACAGCTTGAATGGTGTTTTCAACATTTCAGACATAATTTACGAACATATAGCTAAATATTCAGCTGACTAATAGTAAAGTTATTGACGTATGTGTGTATATACTATGGTCATGCTGCAGTCTGCAGCATGCTCATTTGTGTTACCACTGTCTTTGTTATGTTGTTGTGAGTATTTCTTTAATCACAACTTTATAGAGTTACTAGCAATTGTTTTTTTTCTGTTCTAAAATTGTTAATTCTGTTCTCTTAATGATACTTCTTTAAGAGTACCATTACAGTGCCGGATTGATTATTATTGTGTAAGAGTAGTAGTAAAATCTTAATGATGCCCATTCCTAGACACATCACAGCAAAATCTCTTTGTTTTGGGTCCATACTGGTGTGATTAATTCAGTCTACACCTACCTGCTGGTCACTGCTATTATTTATTGATTTAACCACACCTACTAAGAATCTGCCCCTCACCAGAGACAGATGGTAAGGCACTCTGCAGCTGAGAACTGGGCACCGGTCAGCCTCAGGTAAGCTGCAGACATCCAGACGCAGTTCAAGACACTGACATTCACTGAGCTGGGTGCCGCACGAGTAACACAAATAAAAATGAATAATCCTGCGATCAAATTTCCGTGCAAATACAAGGCAAATATTTTTTTTTACGTTTGGTCTGAATGCACCATGAAGGAGCACGGAGCACTAATATTACTCTAAACTCTGATATAGTAGCATCAAGTCCACCTACAGACCACAATATGGAAGTTGACTGGTAGCTGAAGAGGTGCCAATTCACTTCCTGGGTTACTGCCGGATGCCCTTGAGCAAGGCACCGGAACCCCCATGTGCTCCCCGGGCGCCTGACATGGCAGCTCACTGCTCCTAGTTTGCAGTGTGTATGTGTGTGTACACTTACAATGTGCAGCTAGTGATGGGTTAAATGCAGAGGACACATGTCAGGTGTGTTTGCATGTTGAATGTAAAAATTACTGACAAATAAAGTTTCTTCTATCCAGGACCAGCTTCCACATAGATGTCCCAGTCCTGAATTAAGCTAGCTAATGGTGTGCTACAGCCTTGGAAATTATGCAGTGATTTATACCATAGGTAATAAGCCATTGTAACAGGCCTGCCATACATTTCAAACTTCTCTTCTCTTGCTCTAATGTTTTTGTTTAAGAAAGAACAGAACACCCAATTTAATCTCTGTAATCCAGAGTTTTACATGTCAGGATAAGAATGGAGCAAGGTTCTCCATAGGCGTACTTCCTGTGTGCCTATTTTGGAGGCATTTTAAATCTGATGTTAATAGAGATAGAGGGAGCAGTCATGTCATGCACTGATGCCTGAAGCGTAACCAAAGGTTTTGTTAACGAAACGTGAGCTGAGCTGGCATGTGGTTTATTTGTGTAGTTTCTTTTAGGTGTCTAAAAACATTGGTATATGATCACTGTAAAGCCCTCAACTAAGTATGGGTTTGTGCTTCGAAATGATGAAATGAGTATGAAGGCTAGTTTACAATGTTGTGCGTAGTTGCTGATCTTCTACACTGTCCACAGTGCTGAAATGGATCAGAGGTGATCGATCAGACTGAGTGTTTATTGTGACTGCTCTGGTTAATGCATGTTACTAAATAATGCCGTGTTTGTAATGACATGTTTAATTCTGGTAACTGTTAGTCCCCAGGCGTTGTCCAATGTGTTTCAGGCACCGTGGATTGTTGATGTTTTCTCGGATCTAACAGCACCTTGTCTGTGTTCCGGGACCTTTTGATTTACAAATTAAGCACCGGGTTCGCCATAGTGATTGCATAAGTACATTACTGCATGGGCTCAGGAACCCTTCATTAAGCCATTGCTGATAAACGCAGTTCATTTGGAAATGTTTGCTTTGTGTTTCAAGTAGTTCAGTGGCTACTGTAGCTATGGAGCAAGTTAAAGCAATAAACAACTACATCTGGAGCTGGCTTTTTTATTCTGTATGACATTGCCAATCTGTTATCACACCAAACCATGTATTAGACCTACTGGTCTACCATGTCAAGTTTGACCTCACCTATTTGTTTTTGCCAGTTTAACTTTTTATTACCAAACATATAACTCAATACCAATAACACAATAGCAGCATCACAATCTAACACCTAACAACAACAAAACAAAAAAGGTATATCAGCTTTGTAAACACAGTACACAGAACAGGTCCCACAGGTCTCTACATCGTCATCTGCTGATGGACTCTCAATGGCAGGACTTGTGCTTTCAGAGGTGGTGGTTCTCTGCTGTGTATCTGTCCCTAAACTGCTGGTTGAGGGTGGTTGATCAGGGCTTGGTACTGTTGTGGAGTCTACAGACCTGCTGGCTGGCTGGGGTTGATCTATGACTGCTTGTAGATGGTTTCTCATCCTCTGTATCTTCCTCTTGGCCACCTGCTCATCCTTGTACTATCTCAGCATTGACCCTGCATTAATTTAGAAATACGAAGAAAAAGGATCAGTATAGAAAGAGACAAAAAATTATAAACTGAATTTAAAACTGAAAGCATGCAGCCAAGGAGCTCTCTCCCTTTATTACTTATTTATCTACTATTTGATAAATCTAACCTAATCTAATGTAAAATGCATAATAGAATGAGTTGCAATATTGCACACAATTCAACAATAATGTTTGCTTTATATCATTCAAAATGACATTTTATATTTATATCTTACCTACAAGAATAACAGCAAAATGATACATCTTACACAAGACTACATTTCTTATTTACCATTTAATTGAATACAATTTAAATATGGTTACGAGAGCTTTTTGTCTACTACAAAACGTTTTTCTATTTCAGTTACATCCTGACATAAATGCAATCAAAACACCAGTTCATTTTGTCATGTAGCTTCTGTCACATTCAGCTGTAGCTAAGCTAGCTGTAGCAGTTACACTAAAGGTCTGAGTTCTTCAGACTTCACATTATCAAGAGCATTTTCTGTTCCACTGCACATCCGACACCTCACCTAAATTTGTGTGAGAGACTGTAGCCTACATTCTGCTGAATCCTACTGAATAAAAATCCTAATGTTGTGGTCATGGGTTTATTATCCAAACACCAAAATAACACTATGCTAGCTATGTAAACTTTGCTAAATGCCTGGCTAAAGACTGTTAACCGCACGCTACACGGTAATAAATGGTCTGAAGCAATTGGAATTGTTAGCCTACCTTGTGCACTGACTGCCAATTGTTAACTGAGAAATTATTGACCACTGTCACGTCAAAATAAACCATAAACTACTGCTCAATATCTGAAGTAAAGTAACAGCTAGCTGGCGTCAGTTACTTGTAAAATGCACAGAGTAAAATCTCAATTTAGCTTGCACATAAGTTATGCTAAGTTTGCTAACATTAGCAATAACGTCAGCTAGTTGGAGGTGTATGCTGGCATAACCATCACATTAGCAGCACAGTTCCCTTATTTAACAATGATTAAACATCGACTTGCCTGCAAGTGACGCACGGGCATCATCTCGCAGTTTCTTCTTTCTTTTCTCTGCTCCTGACTGTCTTTTCGAGGCCATTTCCAATAAAGTTGACAGCCTACTGTCTTACTTCGTCAGGCGCAATCCAACAGACCACTGAGATAGGGAGGGCACCCACGGGAGCCTGGGAAAGTTGTGTGTGTGTGTGTGTGTGTGTGTTTGGGGGGGCACCATCGTTACCTTCTTGAGCAATTAAATATATCTGTTGTTCTGTCTGTTTTGTAATATACATGCCTAAAAAGTGCCTAATATTTCTATACTGAAATAATATCGGCATTATAATTATTATGACTATGATGATTTTTCATTAGGCTATTTTTGGTGCCCCCTCAGCACTTGGTGCCCTACGAACAGCGCATGATGCGCGTGGTGAGAGCGGAGGTGCTGTTGGTGGGTCTATTACACGCTCTAACCCTAATACCCCAAACCCTAACCTTAGATATATTCAACCTGCAATTACAGATTTTTTTTTTTTTTTCTTTGAACAGGACTTGCAAGAAGTCAGTCACAGGTAGTCATAGTGATGACATGCCAGAGAGTATAGGTGTCGTCAGACTACTGGCTCCAATTCAGCTGCACAACCTGCCTGTCTATATTTCTGCTGCTGTTTGGCTTAAATGTAGTGTGTTGCTTAGAAAAAGTTCTGGAGCTCTGATGCAGTTGACTTTCACTCGATAAATAAAGGTCAAGCATTTTCAGAACGCCTGTTCCACATTCCAATCACAACGTGGGCTGAAAACTGAAAGACACAAAAGTTTAGCTGATTGCTCAATCATCATCACCACGTTTAATTCAGATGTATTATAATGAATAAAATGTGTTTTTATTACAGTTATTCACTTTGGATCCATTGTATATTATGTGTCAACAGCAACATGTAAACTGTTCTGTTTAAAATACATTCCTCGTATGTATTGGTGATGTGCCTCAAGGGCAGTAATGAAGTGCAGACTATGAGGGCAGCCAGCCCATCTGCGACAGAGCACCCTCAGACATCTGGTGACTTCTTTGAAACTTCCAAATTAAAGCAGAAAATCATCGAGCCTGATTGGCTGGGATACGCAGCAGAGTAGAGTGCATTGGAATATCAACATAGACAGATGTATGTGCATTCATAAACATCAACACACACACATTTGTAAATGAGTACCCCAAAGCAAACACACACATGCAAATGAAGAAACCAAAGTTACCAGACACAACACACACACATACACATGCTAATTAATAGAAAACAAACAGTTACTCAGGCGGTCTGTAGGGACTGGATTATACTGTGTCTCTCCTTGCTGAACAAATTGCTCTCTAAATTCAATCAAACAAACCATGCTCTTTCTGTGAGTCTAAGGGAGGCTGTAATCAGTGTGGCGGAGGCTGGAGATGAAAATAAGGCCAAAACAAAAAACAACACAACAAACAAAACGAAAAAACAGTCAGTGTCTTCAAAGTATTCAGAGAACTGTTTGTTTGGCACAGAGAATTACCAGTCTTCAGGAAATATGGCCTGATTGAGTGCAATTGATATCTTTCGACAGAGAGCTTCAAGCTTCTGCAAAGAGCAGCAAACAGCATGGGACCAGCTCTTTGGAAGCTGCAGCCAACACTTTCAAGAATTTTAAACAATTATCACACTTATTCAACCTCTTTACCTAGTTTGGCCAAACTATTTTGCTTTTAGAGTTATACAGCACTGAGCAAGTGTTTGGAAATTAATTTGGCTGGGTTTACAGGGAACATTGCCATTGACAAGCAAAAGTGTGTCCACTGACTCAAAATATATCTTGGATAGTTTTTCAGTTAGCTTTTTTCTGTCATCTTAATTTGCTGAGTTGTGGTGAAAAAGCATAGCATCTACTTTTTTGGCAATAAAAATATACTATCCACTTCTGCACGAAGGGGATATTATTAATTTAATTACATGTAAATGTATTTAACTGTGCTGTGGTATATAACAGGAACCTTGTGGTGCTCTGGGACAATTTTTTGATGAGTTCCTTCCATTTTTCATGTTTGGTGGCTTGTCACCAGGATTAGACCCCATTAACTTGGTATGGATACGGATAAAGGGAATGACCCAGTTTTTTTCTGACTTTTTTAAACATTGTTAAATGTTCGATGAGGTGTTTTTCAACATTTTCATTAATTTCTCAAGAAATAATACATTGATCTTGTTGAAAAAAATCTGTGTAGAGCAGACATGTGGATGTAAAGGCAGAATCACCATCTGAAGAGGCTGAAAAACAAACTCCCTCTGCTTATAGCCTGCTCAACAATATTCATCTCATCTCAATCTGCTACTTGCACAAGTATCACACTAGCATGAGCAGAGGGCAGGGGCATCTACATCCCATGAATTGCGATTGGTGGTGGTAAAGCACCAAGATGGTAGCAATCAACTAGCTAAGGCAGGGAGGAAGACTACAAGTCATGAACTTGCTCTACTTTTACTACGAAATCATAAAAGCTCAAATATCACCAGACAATGCAGCAGTGGCGGTTCTACACGGGGGCCTACGGGGATTAATTACAGTGAGTCATCCAAACACTGCGTTGCCAGGTGCGAGATGAGAATGAGAATGAGCAGAAACAAGTTTTGAAGAGAGGAGCAACTAATGTCTTGTTGCAAGAGGCGAAGGTAAGCAAAACGATTTCATCTCATATAGTGATTTGTTGCACGTAACCATGTCACTGTTGTTTCCTCACTCCGATAAGAAAATCCAGTTTGTAAATGTCTGGTCTGTTTAAATATCGAAGCAAACTCACCGAAGCAGAAGCAAATATCCGAATGTCAGAAACGTTATCCAAGCTAGTTCTACACAATGTTGTGACGTTAACGACGTAACTTTATCAGTCTTGGCTGTTGCATTTCGATAAATAATACATTTATTGAGTAAAGTAGTCAATAGTATCTGCCCGTGTTAAGTAGGGAGGGATGGTTACTTGTGAAGTGAGATGTTTGCCTCTATGTTGTTCTTCTAGTAGTTATCATGAAACGACGAAGGGGCACTGCAGCCTTTTTTGCCCCAGTAAATACAAAAGTGAGAGAAACATATCAAGGTATTTAGAGAGCTGAGGAGCAAGAAGAGGGAAAGCCAGATAAGTTGGTGGAGGCTGGAGAGAAGGCAGGCGATGAAAGTGAGGGCACTGATACAGAGAGGGACACTACAGAGGGTGAGGAGGAAGAAGAGGGTGAGGAGGAAGAAGAGCGAAAACATACAGGGACAGAGAGAGGAACAGTCAGAGGGACAGAAGTGGATCCATGTGGATCACGTACTGCACCATCAGGTTTGTGATGTAGAAAAGGTGTTCTTGTTCAGGTCATTTGCAGTGCCATTACAATTCATACTACAGTGCGTCCATAAAATGGTGCTTTCTGCCATACATTCTTTTTTGCATCATTGATATGTGATTCTTATGTTAAAAAAATAAACAAATATTTGGTCTACATTTAAAATAAATGCATACAACAGTAACAAATGTTGTTTATAGTTGTGCCCTATGTTAACTGTGCATATTTCCACAGATATCAGCAAGTCCAAGAACGATGTAGCAGTGCAGCCCAAGTTGAACATATTCTCAAACCCAGTTGGGTTTTCGGGCACGTTAATTTTGAACGGGAGTGCTAGGGGCAGAGATACGATGGCATCAAAATCGCTATTTTTAGAACACTAAGAAGGCTCGACACAACATGAAACTTTGCTCGTAGTATCACCAGGGACTCTACTCATGAACACGAGCATTGAGAACATTGTTTGTGTACACAAAGTTTATGAAAAAAGGTTTTTGAACTACTCACGTTAGCTGCTGCATCTCCGGCGCATCGCCGTCATAGCAGGCAAAAAGTGTCGATCCCCGAGTGCGACCTGACAGGCAGGAGAGTAATGGTAGACTGCTCCTCAAGCGTGCCTGTCTGCAGAACGCTACAGACGAGCGACCGGAGGAGCTGCAAACTGAGCGAGTAGAGACAGAAAATAAGTGCCAAGAAGAAAGTTTTTGAGGAATGTGAAGCTTTATTTTTCCGGGGAGGAGGATTTTGGAGGATTTTGTGTTCACCTTCCGTGTTCATTGCTGAATGCTATGTTTTAATTTTTAAGTATTTTTTTTGGCCTTACTGAATATTGAGATAGTATCTCTTTACTCAAATAGAGTTGGGATTTGGGTTTTATGTCTGTAGTGTAAGGCATTTGAGTACAAGATTCTCCTGTCTGTATATGTTGTCTGGTACCACTCTATGTATGTATTGTCCACTACTATTTCTGTGAGTTATATAAATATGCCGGCAGTTCAAACCTAACTCATGGTTTGTGGTCTGTTATTTCATAGTACTAGTCTTAAAACTTCTCTTCTGAACCTAGAGTGTAGTTCTAGCTATATGTTAATATCTACAGTACTACACAAGCAGTGTTGAAGATGGATTCATGATAATCATCCTCACAGTCGGGAATAAAACACACTGATTTGTGCAATAAAGAGGTTTTGTTTGATCCACGTTGATAAAAAACAACAGATTGTTTTCTTTTACCTGGAGGCCGACCTAATCTGCGGGAGTGGACAGCTGTCAAATAAAGACAGCTGACCATTTCCCTCAGAGATATTAATGATTATTTGGACAGGATTCATAAAAAATTCACCATAAATGGAAGATATTTTGTCACTGAAAATGTTGTTATATTCAAGTAAATTAGCACTTTGTGATAATACAACATGTTGGTAATGTAAGTTAATTCTAGAAAAAAGGATAGTTAAGAATATCACTGTCACTGTATACATAACTTGCAGTGTTTGCAGTAGCAATGCAGTTTGATAGAAACCTGAGAGAAACCTCCTTAACATCGCGCTTGGCAAACTTACAAAAAAAAATTATTTGCACGCATGTGACAACTCTGCTGCTACAATTCCATCCTCGGGGAAACATTGAATGTGTATGACAAAGTTACTCCCACGCATGTGCCATGTGTCTTGAATTTCTTTTTCCACCACCAGGATGTTTTTAAGTTGTTCTTCTATCATTAACTGAGTAATTGGAGGAACAAGGAAAAAGAACCAAAAATTAATTGTGCTTGCCCAATTAAGCAGGAGATCCCACAGCTTTTTTCTGTCCCTGATTATATTTAATCATGAGCTTAAATTGTTTCTGCCACTCTGATTTTATTTTCTCATGCACTGTTAATTAACTAGGTATGACAGCAGAAGTCAGATGCTTCCAGTCAAAGTATGCCCCACTAAGTATAATTGCAATAGTTCACACTGCGCTGACATATTAAACAAACAGAAACATCAACAACAAAACAATGGAAACAGGTCATTTTACATGCCAGACATATAAAAGGGTGAGGTTAGGGCACTACTGATGTATTCTGCACCATCACACTTAACTGTAAGGACCTTACTGTCAAAATGGACAACTTGAAGAACTTGTCACTACATCAAGCTGCTTAGCTATATGGTGACTTCAGTTATTAAACATAACATGCAACAAATGTGTCTTTTTTAATCATGGAAGTATAGGACAGAAAATAATCTACTTCCTACGGAAACAAAGAAAGGTTCAATTCCGGAGACAGATTCTTGTCAGCTTGTACAAAGAAGCAATATAAAGCATTCTGACCGGAGACATTGCAAACTGGCATGGTTCATGTATGGCTCAGGACAGGAAGACTTTACTGTGGGTCGCCAAAACTGCCCAGAACATCACTGTAACATCTATAGAGACATCAGGGACATCAGTGAAGTGAGATGTCTGCACAGAACCCAAAGGATACTAAACGACAACACCCACCCAGTCACAGTCTGTTCACCCTGCTGCCAGACGACAAAAAGATAAAGAAGTATCTTCTGCCATACCACCAGACTACAGAGCAGCTTCATTTGCCAGGCTGTGAGATTCCTTAATTTCATCAACACTCCATTTTCCAAAAAACCTGTAGCACCTAGGATTTCAACATAGTTTAGTATTTTTTTTTTTTATAAATGGCAGTAAATTTACCTTGTAATCTGGTTTGTTGAGTCCAAAATAATTTAGAGTGGTAGACAGATGCTTTATTGTAAATATGGTTCTGTTGGGATTTTAATTCTCATCGTGTAAACAGGAATGTAGCTACCACTGAGGACTGAGGTCATGTCTTTGGAGTTGATCAAGTATTGGTTGAGTTTTAACAGATGCAACAAAATATGACATTCTCAAACAGCCTCTGGATCACTGTGTATGGAAATAACATTTAGTGAAAATGTTATAAAATAACCAGATGAAGGTTTCGCTCGGGCAACACTTGGATTCAGGACCTTAGTATTACAAATATCCTGGCTATGGGCTAACTTGTAAAATCAGTAAATGAATAGCTGTTTGTCACTGAAAGAAAGTTCATTTTGTTTTAGTGGCGTACCATCAGACTACAGAGCAGCTTCTTACCTCAGGCTGTGAGACTTCTCAATTCATCCTGAGCCCGCTGCCAATATATATGTATTTTTTTTTAAGTTTAAGTTTTATGACTTAGCCAACCCTGATAAATCAGAATTCTTCCAGGTGATAGTCAGTAAGATTGACTATAATAATTATACAGTATTAAAATGAGACTGTTTCAAATCCATTTGTTCCTTGAAATATCTTTAAAGTGAAACTCTCGCCAAAAGGCAACCAAGGCTTTATTTGTGAATGTATATGGGTCAAACCTTCGTGTAAAAGCATAATTACGATGAAAGAGGCACTTTTAAGATTTACCGTGGTTTGGTAGCTGTATCTTCGGCGCGCCACCGTCATGGCAGACAAAAAGTGTGAATTCCCAAATGGGACCAATCAGGAAGGCTTGAGGAGCGGTTCACTATTGCTCTTCTTCCTGATAGGTCGCACTCGGGGATCGACACTTTTTGTCTGCCATGACGGCGGCGCGCCGAAGATACAGCTGCTAACGTGAGTTGTCCAAAAACTCTCTTTTTAGTAAACTCTGTGTACACAAACAATGTTCTCAATTCTTGTGTTCATGTGTAGAGACCCTGGTGATACTACGAGCAAAGTTTCATGTTGTGTCAAGTCTTCTTAGTGTTTTAAAAATAGCGATTTTGAAGCGTAAGAGTGCTCCTGCACCCGATTGAAAATTACCTTGCCTGAAAACGAAACTACGGTAAATCTTAAAAGTGCCTCTTTCATCGTAATTATGCTTTTACGCGAAGGTTTGACTCACATTAACAAATAAAGCCTTGGTTGCTTTTTGGTGAGAGTTTCACTTTAATGTAAATTCAAGTTTGTTTTCAAATGCATGAGCTTATTAATTGATTTTAAATGATCACTTGAAAAATGTGCACTTTTTCTAACCCCCAACCCCCATTACCTGCAATCATCTAATGCTGTTCTGGTACCAGGGGACACACTCCAGATGGCTCTGACAAGAATCAGCACTTTCTGTTGGCTTAAATTAACAGGGGACATTTCAGTGAAGGCCATCCCCTTTCTTTGACAGGCCTTTTGCTGGCTCTTTGTGCTGCTGCTGACATATGCCAACACACACCACACTGCATGATGGGAAAACTAATGGCCCTCTAGTCTTATATAGCGCAGCTGGCAGGAGCCATAATAACAGAGACTGCACTCACCTGGGTGTTGGACCCATATGGATATTTAAAGGAGATAGTGTTAACATTCTGGAATGAAGATACTTATTACAGCCTATAAAGAATGTAGGTACATTTTGGTTCCATATAATATATAATGGTCTCATCCTACTGCACAGAATTACATTTTCACCGCGCTGCCTTTATACATAAAACACTGTCAGCTGTAAAGCAGTTGATTTCATTGGCATCAGTAGACAGTAACGACTTCACATGAGTACCAGTGTTAGCTAATAAAGTTTTGGCCATGGGTGAAGCTATGTTCTTTTTTTTCCAGCCAGCTCATGTATCCGTTTAATTACTACTCTCCTTGATAGTGAGCAGAAGAATTCAATTAACAAAGGCCACACCTAAAACAGACCCTCACACACACATACTCACACACACACACACACACACACTGTAAATAACAAAACGTAGAATAGAGTCTCAGTCCAGCTGGCCTTGATAAGATAATGTATTAAATCATTTAGTCTGCTGAAATGAATATGAGATGGATTGAACTAACATTACCATAAAAATGTCATTGTACTGTTTCAGAATGTACTGACTGATACTCTGTAGTTTCTGTTAATCATGATTCTGCAAGAGATGGAATGAAGTAAGGCTTGCCATTATGCCAACTGATGAGCATTATATGATGGAGGGTGGGTCCATCTCAAACTCTGAGTGTGAGCGTGCTACTTAATGCCAACCAGGAAATAAAAAAAACATAAGGCTTTCTTATGAGTGGTTGGATTGAAGAAAAAAGTTGTACTAAGACACTTCAGTAAAAAGGGCCTATTCTGTATAATAGAAGATTTTTCTCTACATAGCTTTATGGTGGGTTTCAGCTCCTCATTTAGCGCTCTTTGCACAACTTTGCTGTTTTGGTTCACTCTCACTGCTCGCATTGCTCTGATGCTGTTGCTTTTGGCTACAGTAGGCAACTGTTTTCAGAGAAAATGCTGAAAGAAATCTAAATGTTGTGCTCCCAACTTGTTTTGGCCACCTAAAGTAGCGAAAAAGATCTATTATTAAAGATTTAACTTAAAGCTAGGGTTTACAATCCTGGAGAGCTAGCAAGAGAGCTAGCAATATTTGAAAGTGGCACCTCCTCTAAGTTCCAACCCCCTCCCCATCCCGTCAGTGCTCCGTCCAAAGCCACGCCCCCACAAACTTCCAGCACGGAGCAGACAGGAAGTCAAGCGCCGAAATAACAAACTACATCCAGTTACTTTTCCAAATAAAACACTCCGTGTTGACACCAGCACACATCGTGAGGCCAGCTGTCTACCGTACTCCTCCGTTGTGGACTCAAACCGCAACTGGTGGGGACTGTGGGAAGGCAGAGCAAAACCGGATCGGAGCCGCAATGCAGTGGACCCATATCCAGTGGAAATTGGGCCGACTCATTAGCCATTCTCATGGCTAAAAACAACACACAGAGAAGCTAACGTTAGCATTGGGCTAATACGAGCTACAAGCATAGCCAAGTTGGCAAACTTTACATATTTCATGAAAATAACAAATCCCCCTGAAACAAAACAAATAATTACCTGTCCAACAGAAAGAGAGCAACCTCTGCATCACTTTTCAAGCCCTTCACATGCCCCAGCTGTCTCCACCACTCAAACGCTGGCTGCATTTTCTCTGCCATAGTAACCAAATTAACGTCTTCTCCTGCAACTCTGTATTTCTGCAGAGGAGTGTGCTGAATATTTCCAGCATCAGTGAAACGTAACGTGTGCACGCGCAGAGGAGGAAGGGACAGAACGAGACATGAAGGCATCTGACCAATCCGTGCTGTCCGGGCCGGATAGCACGGATTGGTCAGCTTTTTCTCAGTCCTGCAGCTGCCACAGAGGTCTGATTATTTTCGTTCCTTTTTCTGAATACATAATGTATTGACTACTCTCAGGATAGCAGGATCATTTCACCCAGTATAACAAAATGTGTTTCTGAACAACATTACAGACCCTAGCTTTAAGTTTGTAATCATTATAAAGTATTTGTATCTCTCTTGAGTTGTTAGATGAGGAATTAATTCTTGAAACATATGCAAGCTACAATATAATCACTGTTCACAGCAGTGAACAAGTACTTATCAAGGTTGGTAGCTAAATCTGAAGGCTGAGTTCACATAGCCAACACTTTTAGGATGTTCTCAATATGATAACGACTTGTTATTGCACATATATATTAATAAATACCATCTTTAATCACAACATAGCCAGTAGCATTACTAATTTGCAGGACTGAAAGAGATCAGATCAAAATTCTGCAATTTGAACTTTCAGCGCAGCCCAACTCAACACACAAAGGGCATGAGTGAACACATGGAAGTAAAATTTGGAGGTGCACGAGGAAGAGAAAAAAACTGAAGAGGATAAAACTCCAGAAACCACATGCCTGCATATCATTTTGTGTGTGTATGTGACGGACCTTTTACCTTCAAAATGCTTTCACAATCATGTTGTTTGAATGATTTTTGTTATGAGTTGTTTAATGAAGTTGATGAAGGCCACTGGCAAAAATGTATTGGAACACATTACATACACAATAATATTACAGGTACATGTAAAGCCTGTTTTGTCTGTAATGTAAATGTGACACTAGTGGGGCCACAGGTAACAAATACCTTTTTGCCCCTACTGACCATTTTTCAAGGCAGGGCTGGAGATTTAAGGAATTTCTGGACAGTCAAACATGAATTGGGTCAAAGGCACAGATGCCCATTTTGTCTGTTTAATAAACCAGGCTTGATTATAATCCAGTGCAGTGTCAAAACGTAATGTGCACTTGGCATCCTGTTTTATATGACCCTGCCACTTCCATGTGTCACACAAACACAAGTCCCATTTTATCTCGTGTGGATGTATGTCTGTGCATGTGCATACATGAGACTTCAGACACAAACACATCTTCAGGAGACAAACCCGCTCTTTCTGTCAGACTCTCATAAATCTTTCAGGTGGCTCCCTTTGGCCCATCTTCATGCTTCTGTGGGTCAAATCAGACCTGGGAATCACAGGTGACCTCAGCACAGCAGGCCTGGAAACACACAATTACACCTCTGACTGCTGTCTGTGCACACACACACAGACTCACATATGTGCTGATTATTTGGCAGGTCATAGTCATGAAACAGAAATGCCTGTGACTGTATTTTCACACGCTATTTTGTTCTTGATGTAAGTTTTCCCAACAAGTCAATACTAATGGTTTTCATCATTGCCATCATCAGCAGCAAACAATGATATATATTTTGTGTTATCAATTTGAATCTCATAGTTCCATGCCATACTGTATGAATTCTAAAAAAAGAAGTTCAATCTATAGTTATGTGTAAAATATTTAAATCCTTATTTGCTAATCTTTCTGAGTGCAATATTGGAAATTCGGTACCACTCTAGTGTCCTAGCTGCTGCTAGAGGACAGTTAGCTGAGCATAAAGACTTGATGCAGGGGGCTGAAGCTATCCTGTCTTTGTCCAAAAACAGAGATGGACCATTTGATGTCTCGAGGGCCATAGGTTGTGGGGGAAGGACGAACATTCTTCTTTGAGTGTGTTTAATCCTACTCCTCTGTTCTATTTAAGTGTCTGACATAGTCAGAACTATCTACATGAATGTGTTTTTATATATAATAAAGGGGGAGTTATTGAAACCATCTCTCTGTAAAATGTTAATTCATTCATTCAGCACTGTTATGCAGAGTCCCTGAGACACTGACAGACACGGACACTGATATTGTTATTGACTCGTAAAACAACAGTGTTGTTTAAACATTTCTGTTTGTGTATGGATGAAACAAACAAGATACAATGTGTCTGTAAGTGAGCTTCATTCTCTCTGTATTGAGACATGGAGATCACATGATATATTTCATAGTAAAATGTGATACATAGAAGTGGTATAATTCTGGATGAAATGTGATTAAATAACATATAATTAATAACATATGACACTTTTATTTAAATTAAATATTCACAACAGACTTCAAAAATAGTCCACCTTTGTCTATTTTTGTGTTCTGTGTCTGTAGTAAAACTAAATATTTATTTATTTAAATATGATTGTTTTTATGGTCTGACCTCACATTTCACACAAATGTAACCTCCATCTGTAGAGCTCTCTTACTGCTCTGAAAGCTGAACCACTCTCATTTGTTGTTATGACTATATTAGGTCTTACAAACTTTCCTGGGAATACATCTGCCCTGCTGTATGTGTTTTTTTATTTAGATAAACCCTGCATTAGGACTATGGCATACACTAGGCTTAATATAGAATCAATAAAACTGCAACATATAGAGGACCACAGTGCATGCACGCACAGAAGATGGACAAACTAATTTGATCCCATTTTTACTGAAAGGACCATGTCAGCCACAACACTGAGCTAATATTGGTGCATTCACATGTAGCCATCGCATTAGTGTAACTCCTCTCAAAAGTGACATAATATAACATAAAGTAAGTAATAACAACTATCACTTGGCACTTGTTTACCCTTGGGAGTGCTGCTGTGCTCATTTTACCCATAATTTGCAGTTTCTGATGCATCCAATCATTCTGGAATACATTGTACACTGGAAAACAGTGCCAGACGATGCACAAATTGGGGCAAGTACAGCATAAACCAAGAAATTCTGGCATATATTTGTAGTTCTGACCACCAAATCAAATGTTTTCAAATTTTGTTTGAACCTTAATGTAGCACCATAAGCACCTACTTACCTTGCACTACTTACCGCTTCTACCGCCACCATCTTGTGCAATTATCCTGTGCAATAATACTATTTTATTTTTTTACATATTCATATTCCTACACTGAGTCTGTTTATTTTCAAACACTGTATTTAAACACTGTCAGAAAGGACGCATTAGGGTCCAATTCTCTCAACCCCCCCAAAAAATGGTCTTAACTGCAATAGCACTTTAGTGCAAAGGTGTTTATTTTATCCATGCAAAACAACGCCACCCAAAGGTGATAATGGTCCACAGTGGATCCACAGGTGCAAGAAAATATTTTTAAAAAATGACCAGTATGAACAGACAAAAAAAATCAAACAAATAAAGAAATGCAAGTGCTTAGCTCTCACAGGCTTAATAGTACCTACTCCTATTAGGTCTCAGCCTCAACTCTCTCCACCAGGCCTCCTCAACCGGCTTTTAAACCTGTAACCACGCCCCCATGGCCTGAACCAACATATGCAGGGAGGTCACACAATTATACATTATCGAGATACAGGGTAAAAATAGGCATATGACATTAACACGGCAATCACACAATATAAAACATCGTATTTCCAGCAAATGCCTGAAAGAAAGCTACATTTCACATCTTCAGAGTTCATATATGCTCTGCACCAGCTTATTACCCTGTTTATTTCCCCCTCCCCCTGAGCTCACCTGAACTCACATTTTCCCGGGACAACTTCGCTCAAAAGGCGTCACTACAGCGATCGTCCCGTTTGTCCCGACGGAGCACCCATACCCCGGAAGCGGACACCTGGCCGCACGCACAAACACAGCGGACAATACCAGCATCTGCCGGTCTACGATAATAAGTATCAACCAAACTGAACAGTTGCTGTATAATGTTTATCACCAATAAACGTATGATTGAACTCGCTACTCTCTTCGTTTTATTTTATGGAGGGGAAACTTACGTGGGTTATATATACTGTATGTGTGTGTGTGTGTGATGAAAGGGAACAGTTAGCCGCTAAACGGTGCGTGCACTCACTGCCGCAGCTAACCCAAACAGAGGGAAAGATTATTATGTGTGAGTGAGTTTTATGAAGGAAGGCTGCCGTGTTCAGTGACAGAGCCCACTGTCACATTTCCTCCCTTCTCTTCCAGATTGGCGTAATCGGCAATCGGGAAAGATAGTCTGCCGTGATATCCCCTTAACGCCAATTGTCGCGAATTCGCCTCAAACCGCTTCTATTCAGAATGCAGCTGAGATAGTGCATGTGTTCCCCCCAATGTCGGTTCATTCCTCTACAATACGTACCTATCAACGTTTTGCAATCACTGGTTTCTCGTAGGACCAGTCAAAGTGGGAACCACATCCGGTTGATGATCATGGTTACTTCCGGTTTTGGCGCTAGCGAGCCGAAGCTGCAAACATGGATGGATTGTCTTATTTGAGGTAAGGTATAGTAAAATAAAAATACATGTCTGCTTATTTTGACCAATATTTTTGAAGATATTGTAAGTTTTCCGTTCATCACGAATTCGCAACATTCGGCCATGTTTGCTAAATTAGCCATAGCGGCTACATGTAAACAATACTATATTTAGATGGCTTTCAGCAGTCACACACAATTTCTATAGCAAATACAATTCTTGTAACTCTTTGTAATCATTATAGAATTAGCACGTTGTTATATGAATGAAATTGTTGCCGTTTATTTCTACTCAGGAGAATATGCATACATCCATGTTCTATGGAAAGCGAACTCCTGGAGTACAACCAGGGTTCCACCAGCAGATAGTGATGACAGCTGTCTTGGTGAGAGTGGAGACAGAGATGACGAGTGCATACCTGCACAAGGTGATGAAAATAGCAATAATAATGCTATAATATTGTGCAGACTTTCAGCTTTTGTGTTGTCAGCCACATATGTGCGGATGTCACAGGAGAGCATGTTGTGTATATGTAAATAAAAATGTCTGCACTTTTCAATAGTGTGTTTTTTTTTTAAACACAAGGTGACCACAGCAGCAGCAGCAGTGATGACAGCAGCACTGAAGAAGAGGATGATGCACTTCCTTGCGCAGCTACTCCTGCAAGAGCAGCTGCTATCAGAACGAAAAGACAGAGAGTAGAGTGGAAGTCAGTGAAACCAAACTCTGCAAAGGAAGTCCAGTGTGGAAAGCTGCTCTTCCTGAGGCAGATGCAATAAAACTGCCCATTCAGTACTTTAGAGATTTCTTCGACATCGAGCTTCTAAACAGTATTGTGGAACAGAGCAATCTATACTGCACACCAAAAGATCCAAACTGTGCGCTTAAATTGAATCATAATGAACTGGAACAGTTCATTGGCTAACAAATGTACTGGTCCAGTGCATGCCGACTACCACATGTGGCTGATGTGATGCCCCGTGACAGATGGGAGGAAATCAAACATTACATTCATTTCAATGATAACATGGCACCAAACAACAATGACAGACTTTTCAAAATTAGGCCACTGATTGATGCACTTCTCCCTAAATTCCAGGCTCTTCTGCAAGATCAAATGCTCTGTGTCGACGAGCAAATGGTGCCTTTCAAAGGCAAATCAAGTTTGAAACAATATATCCCCAAGAAGCCACACAAATGGGGATACAAAATATTTGTGCTTTGTGACACAAAAGGGCTGGTGCATTCCTTTGACATCTTTGCAGGGAAAACTGACCCTGCACCAGGAGCGCCAGACATTGGATCAAGCGGGAACATCGTACTGAAGCTTGCACAAGTCATTCCGGGTGCACTCAATCACCTGCTATACTTTGACAACTGGTTTTCCTCATTGCAGCTGTTTGTTACCCTCGCAAACAATGGGATACCTTCTCTTGGTACAGGGCAGCAAAACCGCCTGCAAGGCCGCAGTTTCAGTGCGGACGGAGAAATGAAGAAGGGCAGAGGTACATTCGAAGAGAAACAGACTGTTGTGGACAATGTGGAAATTAGCTGTGAAATGGTTTGACAACAAAGGGGGGGTGTTGTCGCCAGCACTTTTGCCAGTGCCCAGCCTGTTTCCACTGTGGAAAGATGGGACAGAAAGCTGAAAAAGAAAATGGCTGTGGAGTGCCCAAGAATCATCAGCCTGTACAACAAATTCATGGGCAGCGTTGATGCTCTTGATGCACTGGTTGCCTATTATCGCATCCACATTAGGTCCAAAAAGTACTACCACAGGTTCTTTGTTCACTTTGTGGATGTGGTCATTGCAAACTGCTGGCTGTTGTATCGGCGTGATTGTGAGTCACTGAATATCCCGAAGAAGCAGCAGAGGGATTTGCTGTCCTTCAGAACATCTGTTGCATAAGCCCTCTGCATGCAGAGCAAGGACTTGTCCAAGAAGAAGAGGGGACGTCCTTCAGCAGATATGGAAAGAGAGTACGAGAAGAAAAAACACAGAGGCCCAGCCAAGGCCATACCACCATAGGAAGTCCGTGGAGATGCTGTGGGTCACTGGCCAATGGTTGAAAGTACACGGCAGTGCTGCAAACTCCCAAACTGTAGGGGACAGACTGTGTTCAAGTGTTCAAAGTGCAATGTTCACTTGTGCCTGAACAAAAATAACAACTGCTTCAGGGAGTTCCATGAGTAAGACTCCCCATGAGTGAGACAGCTCAGCTATTTTGTTGTTATTGTTGTAATGATGTCATTGAGTTTTGAATGTCTGTTTGACATGTCATGCCATCTCCATGAGGACGACAGCTCAGCACATCCTCTGTTCTGTCAGTGTTTCTCATGCTGTCTCACTCACACACTCACTCTCCCACACAGACTCACTCACTCACTCTATTAGACACAGTCCTACACACTTTTCTCAGACAAGGTTCATGTGGTTTTGAGGTGATTTCATAGTTGCTGTTTTGTTGATGGTTCCCGTCAAACATGAAATGTTTATTTTTGCATCTAGCCACACACACGTACTGTATGCTGCATCTGGACTGTCATTGAGGACATACACAGACAGTCAGAAACAAGTGGTTGACGTCGGCTCAACCAGACCTGCAAGTCATGTCAGGTCCTGCACTGAACTACACACACATTAGTTATTTTTTTCTTGTGTTCGGACAATTGAAATCAAGAATGATGTTACCTGCTTGACAGTTTCGACTGTGACTCCAGTCTTCCTCAGAAGACATTGGATAGGCGTCAAACCTTGACACAGCGTTGAGCTTCCTAAAATCCATACAGACCCGTAATGTCCCATCCTTTTTGGGCACGAGGACCACTGTTCTGCACCACTCACTGCATGAGGACTCAATTACTCCCAACTCTATCATGGTCCTGATCATCGAATGTCTGCAGGAAATACCTGCAAAAGCTGCTCAAGGATGATGGCCTCTCCGATGTCTTCTTTGCTGTGCTGCTCTGGACGTATCCACCATCTGTAGAGTCCCTTGAGTTGATGATAAGTCTCCGTCGGTGTCTCTCCTGGTGGTATGGCGGTCCCCCGAAACCGCTGACGGTAGGTCTCCATAGAGATGTCGAACTTCTGTAACAGCGCCTCCTTCAGGTCCTCATAGCAATCCGCTTGGTCCTCATCCATCACTGAGTACGCTTCCAGGGCTCGTCCAGTCAGCAAGGGCACCAGGTGACAGGCCTACTCATCTGTTGGTCACTACCAGGTGCGTGCTATGCGCTCAAAGCAGAGGAGGTAGTTTTCAATATCCTCCCCCTGCTGGTACGCTGGCATTTTTGGGCCATGCCTATATCCCCTGTCCATGATTGCTCTATGAGGGCTGGCGCCTCCAGCATATTGAGCCTCTGGCTGATATGGCAAATAGTGTTCATCATATTCTCCTATGGCTCCACCTGATCATCGTGGCACTGGCGTTGGCATTACAGTCGACGTGCTCTGGATGGCTGGCTCCGGCGGCTGCCGTTGGGGTGCAACATCTGGTCCTCTGGCCGGTCGAAACATCTCCCGTAGCTCCCGCAGGAACCCCTCCTCTCGTCTCTGCTGTTCATCCCTGAAGCTCCTCATTAGCCCCAGGAAGTCTGCACTTTGTTCAGCAGCTTTAGCTGAATGAGTCTTTGGTCTAGCCCCTTTCCCTTTATCCTCCTCTACGTCTGTGGAGTCTATTTCTTCTGGACCAGTCTGTGATCTGAGGCTTCTTTTTGCCTTGTTTGCACGGGTTTTGCGGTTCAGTGGCGCCGCCAGGATTAAATTTCAAAGTACGCACAGAAACGGCAAATACAACAAATGGGAAAATACTTTTTTTGACAAAATCTAATGTTTTCAGTATTAGTGAAATAACAGATTGCAGCACCCACATGATGTGTGGGACTGTGGTTATTCTGACACAAGTAAAATGGCTGCTGTGTGAAAAACCACGCTGTGGGCCATAATCACGGTGCAGACGAGTGAGTTTGGAGCTGACCAGAGGAGCGAAAAAAGAGAACGATATGACGCGACTGTAGCCGCCATGATATGACGACGTCGCCCCCGCTGAGGAGGAACAATGAAGAACTCAGTTGTGATGGAAAAGCACCTAAACTGAGTCGAGTAGATCGGAGCTGTATTGTGTAGTGGAGAAGGGGCAACACGCGCTATGCGCAATTGCGCACACATGCGCGATCGTCCTCTCAGATGCGGCTGCGTCTCTCCAGGTCACTGTGTGAGAGAAAGAAAAGCTCTGACTTGCTTGGGCAGATGTTGTTTGGTGTCCCCCGCTGATTTGCATAATTTAAATATCTAGCCCGCCGAACCTTCCAATCCGGCCCGGTTCAGCACCCTGGACAGTGCACTGCAGACCTGCAGCATTTGTTTTCATCCAAACAAGTCCACTCAGTCTCTTGTCTGTCATGGTGTTCCAGAGGTATGTTTTCAAGCGACGCAAACAGCTGAATGACCGCTCAGCACTGGCAGTGGTCACGGGCATTGTTAGGAGAATCTTCATGACAGTATGCACATTAGGATAGAAGTCTGCAGTTAGTCTCAGAACTTGGAGAATGTCACACTCTCCGGTGACAGGTATGTCATCCTTCGGCCTGTTGTGCTGCCTCCATAGATACAGCTCCACGTCTGCAGTGTCAGCACTGGGCATCAACTCACCATACTCCTCCTTTATCTCCATCCGTAAACTGTCTGTCAGCAGTGGCAGTTTGTCGGGGAGAAGGTACTGGGCTTTAAGACGTGGCAATGCAAGGCATACTCTGTCTCTCACTTCTGTGGTCAGGTGGTCGAGGAATGGCAAGAAAATGGTCCTTTTCCATTACTCTTGTGGGTTTTCTGCAGGTGTGTTAGACCTGTGAGCTTGTTTTTTGGCGATGCGAGGCAGTGATGGGACGACTTCAACAAGTGCAGCCAGCGAGCGTGCTTTTCCCCATATATTGCCGTATGTGGAGTCATCTCTTTTTTTCTCAAGTACTGTCAGGAGATCTGTGGCCATTTGCGCAGCCATAGGTAGTTCACATTTTGGGCTCTGTAGCCCATTGCTCAGTGGTGTTGGGAAGTGAAGAAGTTCCTGAGTGATGATGAGGCAGACAATGAACTCAAATGTCTCCATGGCCCGACTGAGAGAGGATGCAGTGGAGCTGCACTTGGCATCAGCGTCCATTTTCAGCTCAGCCAGTGTGGTTGCCACGTCCTCGTAGTTTTCGATTATTGTAGACAGGCACATATCATGCTGAGACCAACGTGTCTGAAAACTTTTGGAGGCGTTTTTTGCTGCTACTGTTGCTCAGTAAACACTGAATGCGCTTTGGGGAGGCTGTAATGAAGCTCACTAACTCTTGAGCTGTATTCAGACTGTTGTGGACAACAGGGATTTTTGTGGAGTGCACAATTGCCAGGTTCAGCGCGTGATTTCTGAAGTGCACATACATTGGACGCCTCGCACCTTTCCGCTGACATTCCCACCCCCGTCATACCCCTGTCCAACAATATGAGCAGGGTCCAGATCCAATTCTCTTAAACGATCCAGCAGGAGTTGGGTTAAGGTCTCGCCTGTAGTGTCAGCAGTAGAAGAAAATCCCAGAAAGTCCTCGCGCAGAGAGTAGCTGCAGTTAACACAGTCAACGTATCTCAATACAAGAGCTACTTGCTCAACATTACTTATATCAGCAGTCTCGTCAGCCAAAAGGGAGAACCACTGTGCATCCCTACATTTCTTCAGAACTGTGTCTTGAATCTGTTTCCCACATAGCTCAATCAACTCGTTGTGGATTATATGACTGCAATATTTGGCATTGCTTGGTGCATCCTCGAGATACTCTTTTAGTTTCTCATCTCCTTTAGCGCGGTATTCCAGAAGCACCTGGAAATCACTGCGCTCATCGGTGTGGCCCCGAATGGGCAGGTTTTGCTGTCCACAAACAGCGATCAGATCAATGACTGCTTTCAGGCCATGTTTAGTGCGCTCTACTGCTTGTTCATGTGAGCGATCTAGATAGACTGGCTCTTTCCCAAAGCAACATCAACAAATTCACCTGCGCGCAGTTGGGCACTATGGTGCGCTGGAGTTGACATATGTCTGGGAACTATTTTCTTTGCGTTACTCCAGTCAGTAAGCGACTCCGTTCTCAGAACCATGTCTCCTGATGAAAAAAGCATACAAGCTACACAAAAAATGCCATCAACGCCTTTGCTGTAACGCAGAGTGGGGTAAATGCTCTCATCAAAAAACTCCTCCGGTATTTTCCGCTGCTTCCCACATGACTCTAGTAGGGGGTACCCACCCTCTGAGAGGCTTGAATCTTGACTGTATTGCTTTCAGTTTAACGGAGTCAGATGTCATTTTGAGTTCATCAGCCTTAACACAGCCATGGTCATCTTCATATGCAGCAGTACTCAGCATCCTTTGCTGCTGCTGTGTGTCATGTGTGGGCTTGGGGCTTGGATCTGCACTGACGGCGGCTGCAACCACCGAAGAGGCAGTAGCTACCTCATCTTCATGTCCTGCCTGTCTGCTGGTAGCGCCTTCATTCTGGCCGTTCTGCTGCGTGTTTGGGATCGTGGGCTTGGTTCTCTTTTTTTAAAAAACGAAACATTGTATTTCCAGCACATGCCTGAAAGAAAACCACATTTCACATCTTCAGAGTTCATATATGCTCTGCGCCAGCTTATTACCCTGGTGATTTCCCCCTCCCCCTGAGCTCACATGAACTTTATTAAGTCGTATGAAATGAAAAATAGGCTGTGCAAAAATTTGGGCACCCTTGTCATTTTGTTGATTTGACTACATGTAGCTACTTAGCACTGATTAATTGGAACACAAAATTGGTTTGGTGAGCTCATTAAGCCTTGAACTTCATAGACAGGTGCATCCAATCATGAGAAAATGTATTTAAGATGGCCAATTGCACAATTTGGACAAGCCAGCTTCATTTTGGAATAAGGTGCTGTGGACTGATGAAACAAAGATTGAGTTATTTGGTCATAACAAGGGGCGTTATGCATGGTGGCGAAAGAACACAGCATTCCAAGAAAAACACTTGCCACCCACAGTAAAATTTGGTGGAAGTTCCATCATGCTGTGGGGCTGTGTGGCCAGTGCCGGTACTGGAATTCTTGAGAATGATGTTCAAGAATTAGCCACAAAGTTGAAGTTACACCTGGGCTGGATATTTCAATAAGACAACGACTCAGAACACTGCTCAAAATCTACTCAGGCATTCATGCAGAGGAACAAACAAAGTACAATTTGCTGGAATGGCCATCCCATTGAAAATCTGTGGGATGATTTGAAGTGGACTGTCCATGCTCGGCAACCATCGAACCTAACTGAACTGGAGATGTTTTGTAAGGAGGAATTGTCCAAAATACCTTCATTCACAATCCAGACATTCATTAGAGGCTAAAGGAAGCATCTAGAGGCTGTTATTTTTGCCGAAGGAGGCTGTACTAAATATTGATGTGATTTTTCCGTTGGGGTGCCCAAATGTATGCACCTGTCTAATTGTGTTTTGATGCATATTGCACATTTTCTATTTATCCAATAAACCTCATTTCACTACTGAAGTATTACTGTGTCCACTAGTTATATGATAGCTCAAAATGAAATTGCTGGGGTGCCCAAACTTTTTCATGTGACTGTACTTAACTACATTTGCCTGACAGCTTTAGTTGCTGGTTAGTTCTCAGGTTACAATTTTACTTCCTGTTTAAAGCATTAAACTCCAGATTTGTTCATCTTGGATGTTTCTGATAAACGGATGGACGAAGTGTTCCTTTTGGTGTAGATAAAATATTCTGTCTTCAGCTAAATAAACTTTTTAAATACCATTTTCAAAAGATAAAATGCATCATTACAAAGCTGGAAACAGGCTGTTTATGTGACTTTTGAAAGGAACGCGGTTCTCACAGGACACGCTATGAACATTTCATGATCTTATAGAATGTGATACATTGCTGTACATTAAACTAACCCAACAGCAGTGTTGGGTATAGTTACTTTGGAAAGTAGTTAATTAGGTTACAACATTACCATCAATTAAAAGTAATCCGTTACATTACAGCGTTACCTATGAATAAAAAATAACTCGTTAGAGTACTCATGCATTACCAAAAATTAAAAGCCGTTTGCAGCGCCTCGCACATGCTGCAACTTAACTGACACACACACAGCCTCCTTTAAATGCAGCGAGAAGTCGTGACAATGATGAATAACGTCAGTTATCCAACCAAATTAACTCTGCAGGATAACAATAACAGGAAAGACAGTCAGCAATAGCAGGCTTTGCTACCACGGTGATAGAGTGGTGCTTGGATACAAGATGTTTTTTTAAATTATAAGTGGAATTTTATGCGGTCGACAGAAGCTTTTCACCAACGCAGAGTGTGCATTTTACCGTTATGTTGTTCTTGTCCTTTTCGCTGGCGAATTGAAAATAATGTGCGCACTTCAACGATGCAAAAGCTGTCCTCTCTGCCATCTTGCCGGGGGTTCGAAAACACTCACACACACACACACACACACACACACAGGTAACGTAGGTCAGCAGCAGGGCACAGACGCATCACAGTGCTGCGCCTCCGCTGACACATCCGCAGGTGGCACAGTACTGTCTGACAAAAAGCAGGCTGCAGTCGGGATTTTCCTTTCCTTATCCGGAGAAATTCTTAAAATAACAGATTACTTTTTTAAAAAAATAACGAAGTTACTGATTGCTTGACGCACGAAACTAACGCGTTACGTTACACGAAAAAAGTAATTAGAGTACTCTAGCGTGTTACATTGTAACGCGTTACCCACAACACTGCCATACAGTTTACAAATGAGCTCAACCTTAAACATCTGCAGCAGTAAAAGACAACATTTTACAGAAGAAATATTGATCCAAAAGCACCAGATATATACTCAGTCAAATCAGTCACACTGAACAGGATTGCTTTTAACTACATGATCAGTTCTCTCCTCTGAGTTGTTTTGGTGACGTTAGCCATGGTGAATTGACTGTGGTGTCGGATTAATTGAAAAACAATTTTCAACCAGATTGAAATTGCACTACAGGGAGTGTTTGGCTTGCTGCTGTTTCCACTAATTTGATGCTGGTATTCAGAAAATGGGACAAACTGTCTTGAAACTTTGTCTGATTTAGTATAGTTATAACAATTAATTAATCATGCTCTCTTTTGTAGCTCAATATCGCCCTTTATTGACCAGCTGCCCCTTTGCTATATAGACATTGCAAATCAAAGTACAGTTGAGTGGCAGCATATTCTGTTGTGCCCTCAGTTGTGTGGTGCTCATTAATGAGACCTAATGAGCCGGACACCTAACGAGGGTTAACGAGCTGAATGACCCTAACAAGGTCCAGCACATGCGAGTTGACTCACTGTTCCTGGAAATTAACTGCCTTGTTGACAAGAAGGCTAGACAGCTCTGAAGGCATTCTAAAAAAGCTGGGATGATTTTAGAGGTTTATGTACTATTTATTGTTTGAGCTATGTTTGGAAACATAACAGGTGCATATGAAATTAAGATTACAATACTTGTTGTGGTACATTCTTGTGCGTCAGATTCTATGTATTATATCCTTGTGAAATTTTCCCTTCAGTAACTGCATATCTTGATACACTCTTGTCTGATGCAATGCAGTAATGATGAAAGTCATAGCCACATTCTTACTATCCTGCATTACACAGTCCTTGCTAGGCCTATTCTCAGAAAAAAAATCTGTGGCACACAGGAAGTGATGATGAGCTGATGATGCCAGTTTATCTGGAAAAAAGGAAGGTGAATATCCACTGAGACTGAACAGGAAAAGAAAGTGCCAACCACAGAACCTTAAAAGATAAAGACAACACACTGACAGGTTATTTACATTATTGAAAGCGCAGTAGAGAAACACACTGTTGCTTGAACTTGTTGGGCAAATTGAACAGCAAAATAACACGATATTGTGACCACAGAGTATCATCTCTAGGAAAATGTGTAGGGGGGTGGGGGGGCAGTTCTCATTAACCTCTGTCTGGTGCGGAGGGAACAAGGAGCAACATAGTGACTCAGCTTTATTATTAAAGAGACTTTACCTTTCTGGTACGTTATTATGTGAGGGTGTTTTTAATAAAGCCTTTCATTTACTCATGTGCACCATTTAAACTGATTCCACACCAGAGCAGCAGGTATACGTCAGAGCTGCGAAGAGGCTGATATATGGACATATATACTTACATCAATCCAATGAGCTCCTACTTCTTAAATGGGCGATTTCATGAGTGATTATTGCATTCTGTTTGGATCATATTCTTTGTTAAAGGTGCTCTATGTAGTTTTGAGGATGATTTTTTTAATGAGAAGAGACAGATCTTTTTTTTCTGCCTAAACAAACCTGATAAACAAACTCTCTTTTTTTGATGAATGAATACTCAGACTTACCTTAAAGGACAACACAATATCATCCAGTTTTACTTTCAAAATAAACATTTCTGAGTTTGTATTATCACCTCATTAATACTGTGAATATTAAAGATTTGTGTTTGAATTTCTTCTTGAAAACTACATAGTGCCCCTTTGATATCATACAGATGGTTTGTACCGAGGTCCTGCAGTTATGTGGTCAAGTAGTAACAAGTGCCATATTGAAGGACAAAAGCAATGTACTGGAGGTCATAAAAAACAAAAGCATAAAGTGTTTTGATGTGAAGGTCCATCTTCTGGCCACTTGTCTCACACACTGTGGTAAAATATGGATAATATAAGTAATGTTGGCACAGTAGTGAACAATTCCCCAATACTGCAGAGGATATCGCAATGTAAAGTAACTAATATCACCAGCACCTGGTAGCATAACACTTGCATTGAGCTATGTCTATTTAGTATTTATTCAATGAGAATAACAATACAGCAAACACCACATCCAAGGATACTGGTCAAGCATGCTGCAGCATTAGCAGTGTTTCAAATGAACCATCACTGTCTCTGTTTAGGCCATTTGTGAACTGACGAATATCATGCAATGTCTGCTGATCGGGGGTCTCTCAAGCAGGGTAGGGGTTAGGGTTAGGAATAAAACATTGGATTTATCCTCATTCCCATTTATCAACCTGACTGCAGCAGAGATCGTGGAAGTGACATTGTTGAATGGTCTGTAATGTTGACTGGAGAGGAAATGTACTTTACTACATAAATGTTACAATACAGAGGAGATGGGGAAAGGAAGGGAGTGAACCTGAGTCTTTGGTTATTAGTATGTTCAATGAGAGGTTGACCTGAATTCATACTTTTAAAACATTTTTTGAAACATACTTTTACCCACCCTCAGTGCGTGCCCTTGCTCACTAGCATAAGGCTCATGAAAAGTAAAGTAATCTCATATTATCTCATTCATACCATAAGCATATATTTGTTTTAAGTTATGATAGTAGCCAACATTTACAGACTGATTGTACTGACATCATCTTCAAATACAGTGTGTACAATTACAAATATGAACTTCATAGTTTAAAACTACCACTATGGCCCTTGTAATTGATTATATTGCGTTTTCAGTCAACATGCTGCGGACATACTGCAGATTTTCTAAACATTTTTTAACTATCTCATGTGAACATTCCTATCTGGTCAGTGGTCAGTATTGATGCATGTCAATGCTTGGTGAACAAAAAATAGTGTGTTTTCTTCTGACCAGTATGGCAGGTGTTGGATGCCGTAGTGTCACCTGTAAGATCTCAATTGTCTAATCTTACAAGCATTTGCATTTCGTGGTGGAGGATCATAACCAGGTTGTAAGTAGAACATCAGAATGCAAAAAGAAACAGGAGCAACAGACAAAAAACATAAAGTAGGCAATTTATTGAAAACTACATTTAACTCAAATAGGATTGATGTTCATCAAAAAGACCATAGCCTTAAAAGTCATTTTCTGTCAGACATACACACTGTCATGACTGCTGTACAAGCAAGGCCTCTCGTAACACGCCATTGCTGCCATGGTTGGACGCAGTATGACAGTCATTCTAAATTTCTTAAAATATCCTGAGAGTTTTGGGATAAAAAAGTTGAAGGGTAGACCAAAAAAATGTCACCTGTGCTGAGCCAGAGGATCCGACAGGCTGTCCTCCATGCCACAAACTTGTCCGTTTGAACTTTGTAAGGGAGCACCAGACAAGGGATACTGAAAGGTGGAATAAAGTTTTATTCTCTAAAGAGAAATAATTTTGCCTGATGGCTTCCAACATTACTGGCATAACAAGGAGCGCCCACCGGAAATGTTTTCTGCAGCACAGTGGAGGAGGCTACATCATAAGGGAAGTTAACAAAAACGGATGTTGGTTCCAGACTGTGGATGCCCGTCGTGAAACCATCTTCACCACGCGAAGCAACGTTCCCACCAGCCTCCTGGAAACACTCACATCAAGCTACCTAAACACATTTTTGAAGTGATCAACAAAAACGGCAGGGCTACTCACTACTTAGTCCTTTCTTGAAAATGTTATTTCTATTTTTGAGTTTTTTGGGGCTTATGGTCTTAAATTTTTGATCAGCTGACAAACAGCCTGGTTGAGTTCAAATGCAGTTTTCAATAAATTGCCTACTCTCTTTTGTCTCTTGCTCCTGTTTTTCATTTTTGCAATTTGATGCTCTACTTACAACCTTTACGATCCACCACCACAAATTGTGAATACTTGTAATTTTCCCCGGGTTCTAAGATTTTGTTCAGGAGTGTCTATCGACCCCAACTGCAACCTAAAGTGTCGTTTTTACTTGATATGAAAATAGCGACGGTAACTCCAGCGTCCAAGTTGTTCAAGTTATTTTCAAACCAGTAGTGTAACTCATTTGATGCTGAACAATATGATTTGTTGCATTGTAGTTCTGGTCCAGTTCCTGTTTACTCTGACATTTTACAAAGGAAACAAGAAGAGTAAACATGAAGTTATACAGACTGACAGGTAACTCATTGATTGGACTGTTTTGGCAATTGTCATCCTGCATCAGCAGTGCATCATCATGACCCCCATGGGGAAATACAAACGCCACAGAAGTTTACGCAGCCTGTAAATAATTCTGATGTACATTCTGGTGTTGCATGTCGAATAATGTCTAACAGGTAGAGGTAGGATCAAAGGGATGTGTCTTGTACAGTAATGATTTGTGTGGTGCCTGATGTGCTCAGCTCTGAGGAATAAATAGGCCTACTTAAAAAGACAATCACAAACAGCAGTGACATTATTTGGAACAGATCCGTCAGTGTGTTCAGTGTGTGTTCTTGCCTGATTCGAACGTGGCACCGTAACAAATAGAACAGATGCTGAAAGATCACTACAGATTGTGAGTCAGCGTCGGAGCGTTCAGGGTGCAGCACATTCTGTCTGATCAGCCCAATTGGTATAACATGGGCACCAAAAGGAAACAGGCATTTCTTCAGTGTTTCGTAGTGTTTCCGCCTCACTGGTGTGATATGGAGATGGCAGCATGTTGTGAGAACTGCCTCTGCACAAGAAAAACTCACAGTAGACTATGCAAAAGAGGACAAAGTCCTGGTACTGCATCCAAGTTAGTAATGGTCCACTTTAAGCCCTGGATCTAAGCACATTTTAATGGACTTTAGTTAACTGTCAGAGTATGAAGGATACTTGTTACCACATAAAAAGATTTTACATAAATACACGGTCTGGCTACAGATATAAGATTCTTCCTATGGACTACAATTCATGATCAGCAGATGGATTGATAATTGATGAGGTGCTTGAAATCTTGCCAAAATCGCATATCTGTAATCATAAATTCATATTAGTTCAATTGGAAGCAATCCAAGACTCACCTTTTCAAGCATTCCTTGTCTGGTTGTTTGGTCCAGAGTGGGGTTACATCTAGATTCCACCAGATACGTGTCCGCTGCGTTATATCTCCGCCACGCCAGCGAGCTGATAGGTTTCACTTTAGTCTATTAGTCTATCTTTGGCCATTTTTAACTCATATCCCTGTTGATCGCGGTTACCGAGTGCTGTCAGTAGGAAAAATAACGTGAATTTTTTGCACAATATTGGCCAGATATTAGGATGGCAGCTAAAGCTAACCTATGGGGTCAGACACAAAAGTTTCACTTTTGGTTATGTCTGCCCCCATAGGTTCGCTTTAGCTGCTGTTAAATATTGTGCCGAATGTTCTCGTTATTTTTTCTAATGACAGCACTCGGTAACCTCGATCAACAGGGATATGGGTTAAAAAACGGCCAAAGTTCTCCTTTAACTTCCACCGGGTCCACTGCGTTGCGTATCTGCTCCATCCTAGCTCTGGCAGTCCAAAGCTCTCCGGAGCAGATACGCAGGACTTCTATTTCTGGTGGATGGCGGAGCACGACGCAGCAATTCAGCTGAATTTAGCACCGAGCAGAGAGGAAGTCACGCACAGAAACAATAATATAACATCAGGTTACTTTTCAAAATAAAACATTCCATGTTGACACCAGCACACAAATCTCAAAAAAGAGACAAACACAAGCTCTTCTGTTAATGCTTTGGTCAGGAACACTTTGTGTCATAGTCTTTATAACATACCTGTAACTGCGGTCGCGAGTGATTATGTGATTGTCATGGGAGCTCCTTGGCCTCACGACGCCAGCTGTCTACCGTACTGCGCGGTAACGGACTCAAAACGCAACTGGTGGGGGTTGCCGGATGGCAGAGCAAAACCGGATTGGAGCTGTAACGCAGCGGACACTAGTCGAGTGGAATCTCGGGGTTAGACTGACAGCATTCACACCAGCCCAAACAAGCCGCACTAACCCGGAAAACGCACCATGTTCCAATTTAACTGATCCAAAGAAGTTAGGTCTGAAAGCACCTTTGAGCCCCATTACACAAGCATGTGTAAAAGCTTGTGAAATAAAAAAAAAGATGGCTTTCACACTGCACGGCTCCCATATTCACTTGTGTAGTGCACCAAGGTAGTGACGTTTGGAGCAACACTGCTATTCATCAGACACTGTAAAAAAGCAGTACAAAAATATGTGCATTTATACACCCCCAGACAAACAAATATTGCACAAAGTCTCGAATAGATATAGTATCTGACGTACTAGTGTGAGATTATACTCAAAAAGTCTCCTCAACCAAAACAAAATGCAAAACACTAGAATATGTATATACACACATTCTGTATCATAGAAGGAAGACACTACATTATGTATCTGTAAAACATACCCCCCAAAAAGGAAAAATAGCAATAATATTTCATAGAGGGAAGATACACAATAGCGTGTCCTTAACCGTGCGTTTACATTACTGGGTTATTCCGACTATGATCGGATTTTTAAGATGCATGTATACACCTTAGTCTGACTAAAATCGGACCGGATCGGATTTCTCATAGTTGGATTAAAACACCTAGATTATTCGATTGATAGTCGCATTACTTCTGCATGGATACGTTCTATCGGATCGGATCGGATTTTGCGTTCTGCACAGGCTCGAGATTTCTTTCCCGGGGCCGTGAGCCAGAAGTAGAAGGACGGCAGAGGCGTCTTTTCTCCGAAATCACCGCAAGCAAGAGCGCCATTGTGCATCTAGTTTGTGTAATTATCATGTACACCATATACGAAATGTACTAAGATGTAGCTTCGTCTTGCTCTTCGTACGCCATCTTTCTCGAATGCCAAGGCAGAGTTTGTTGTTGCTGGTGACGTAAAGAGGTCAGCCAGAAGTGGCTCTATTACCACTAGTTGAAATGGGTACAGTGCCATGACATGCTCCGGCCAATAATTTGATTTTCTCACCAGCATGTACACTCGGACAATTGCAGTTGTCTGATTGAGTAGCATAGTCGAACTATGGCTGTAATCCAACTAAGATGTGCATGTAAACGTACTGAGTGTGTTGTTGACTGCTGTGTTTAGTGACTACTCCTACTCTCAGTCGCATGTTTTCTAAGGTGCACTTTGAGTGAAGGTGACAGATATTTCACTTTTTGTTTGTGGTCAGGAGGACAGAAAAATGCGACTTTTCCCTAATAAACGGCAGAGAACTGATGTTATGATGAACACTTTACTGGACCCAGAATCAACTGAATTCCAAATCCTTATTGTTCCCCACATTTACATAACCTCTACAGTACGTTCTGCATTGAATCTGAGCATTGTGATTGTGCTTGTTGATTTGGTATTTTTGTTTAATATGAATGTTACTGGCCACCATTACATTTCCCTTAATACATAATTCATTCTGAGAAATCGTTCCATTTTGAGCATACTCAAAAGAGATTTGGTTGGCACTAATTCAACTTGATGTGAAGTGGTTGGTACTCTCTTCAGTCAGCAGCAGTATTCTGAAGCTTCAACTATATGAAGATTATTCTGTTGATACTAAAGACTTCACAATATCCGCTGCATCTCTGTGGATGTCATTTTGGGCTGTGAATTTCATTGCAACTATTACATCGGATCCCCTAACCGACCCCCACCCCTTAGAAGATCTATTCACACATTATCATATTCACTTGACAGTCCTGTGTGTCATATATTGTGGAGATGAAACCCACAAAGTGGCCTCCTACACTCAATGATTGAAGATGCTATCTCCACCATTCAATCTTGCTCCTCACTGCTGTTATGTTTGATGAATAGCTGGCTTGACATACAGTTCCTCAGATCTCATTTGGATTGTAGCCTGTAGCTAGAGGGCCTGGCACCATTACACTCTGGCAGACACACATGCCTACATGAACACATGCAGGGATCACACACATGCACAGACAAACATATAATCAGACAAGCAAACAAACCAATATTAAACATCCATTTGCATCACTCAAAGTCTAATTTAGGTCATCCTCATCAGACTTGACACTTACTCTGTTTTTCCCTCTCTATCTTCCTCTGTCTGTCCCTAAAGAAAAACGTTATATTTCACCAGACAAGAAAAAGCCAGCAGGTCATGTATACTATGTGTCAATGCAAACCCAGGGGAATTCTCCGGTCAGACCGGGAAACATGAACTAGCAATGAGGCTTGCTGTTGTGATGACAATAGCAAACTGTGGACAATGTTAACGGCTGTTTTTCTGAGAACAGGCACTCTCTTATCACTCATAAAGTGAGTTCCACCTCCCTACATAGCCCCATTCGTGTGATAACAGTCATAAAACTCAGTGACGGCCCTGTGGATGTGATGGAACCGTTGAATCCCAGTATCTTTCTCCTCCGAAGTTTTCTCATATCCGTCGCCCACGCAGCTATGCTGATTATACAGCAACATAACAGATGTTCGTTTTACTTGGCTCTCCCACACACTGCAACATCAGCCACATACTCTTGTTCGCCACAACAACCCCTGCACTGAGAGATCACTGGCTGACAGAATTTGTGTGCAAACTAAATAAGCGGATGTGAGTGTATTTATGAGAGGCAACATTATAGGAAATACATGTGGAGGAGGATAGACAGTTTTTTTGTGAAACTAAAGGAAATATGACTTTGATGTGTGTGTGCGTGTGTGTGTGTACGTTTCATAGACTAACTTTTAACCAGGTAAGTTCAATACAAACAACACAGGTATTAGCACAGTTTTGTAGACAAATGTACAGGAGAATTGATACTGGAAGCTGACAAACAAAACAATATTGATCCACTGAAGCGGTTGGCGGTTCTGCACCTTTCTTAAATGCAAATCTGACATTAGTGGTTAAAGGAGAGAAGCATTTTATTTTAACTTTGCCCTACCTCACTTTCTAAGCCAGTCCTGGGGCCAAATGTGTAAACGTCTGTGTATATTCAGGTGTAGAATTCTGTGTACACACAGAATGGGAAACATGTGTACGCAGTCTTTTTGTCAGATATATGAAATCCCTAGCACGTCTGTTTCCACATGTTTTCCTCATACCTCTCAGTCATCCTGAAATTTTAAATTTACTACCTTTATTAGTTTGCTACATGTAGTGCTACATGTAGTTTCACCTCAAGGATTCTTACTCCCCAATTATACCGGAAAACAAACTTTATTTATGGATGTAAAGATCATGTTTTTATTTGTTCATTAGGGGGCCAAGCCCGAGGGGCCGAGGGAACGCGTTTGCAAGCATACGTGTTTCCTAGGACCAGCGGTGCTAGGAACCCTATTGTAATTGTAAAGATTTTTTTTTTTTTTCTCCGGCTAAAAGTGGTGCTGCAGGCTAAACCGTGCAAGGTAGGGCGGTGCAATTTGGAGGGTTGGTCTCCTGCGAATATCTCAGACACAAAAAAGTACATATCTGCCTACAGGGGGCGCTATAACCTAGGCCAACACGTTTTTGTCTATAACTCCCACACCGTATGTCGCACATTCAAAAATGAAATCCCCCCTTGTATCCCCAGATTCCCTGAATGCAGCTGAATCACTTTGCGATTGGCCTCGCCCACTTGCGCCTAGAAAGTTTTTTCCGCTAAATCGCAAAAACTGGAAAACCTACTTTTTCAAACTTTTCCTTGGGATTTTGTCCGATCTGCGTGAAACTTGGCACGTACACTCTTCAGCTGGACCTGATCTAAAGTTATCAAAAGAATTTTGCTCGGTCGAAAAATGCACTAATTATTCAGGAACAAATTTCTGTAGCTAGCTATAAAAGTATAAACTGTATGATATATCGGTCAAACTAAATGCTATTAACACCAAATTTAAGATCCTTGGTTGCCATGACACTGGGAAGGGATGAGCCGAATTTGGCGAAGTTTGGTGACTAGTGGGCGCTAAAAATATGGGAAGTTTATATCCCTTGAACGGCTACACCCATTTTTACGAAATTTGGTCGGTATGATGTAGGGCCAATCCTGAGGCCATATCTTAAAGGTGGTCATGACTGGTTAATGTGGGCGTGGCTAATTACAAGAAAAACAACAAACATTAATTTCAGCCAAACTATTATGCTGAGAGCCTTGAATATGGTACAGCTAGAATAGGACACAGTTCTTCCATACCAAAAATTGCACATGTACTCCACTAGGTGGCGCTATAATGGATGCAATCGCGTTTTTGCCTGTAACTTCCACATTTTAAATAACACATTCGTAAACCTTATATCCATATGTTCCCTGAATAGAGCTGGGTTTTCTGACATAGGACACGCCCACTTCTGCTGCACATTTCGTTCGCTAAATCGCCACATATGCAAAACCTACTTTTTCGAAATCCTCCGTGGGATTTTGTCCGATCTGCGTGAAACTTGTCACATATACTCTTCAGCTGGACCTGGTGTAAAGTTATCAAAAGAATTTTGCTCGGTCAAAAAATACGGAAATTATTAACGAACAAATTTCTGTAGGTAGCTATAAAAATGGAAACTACTTGATATGTCGGTCAAACTAAATGCTATTAACCCTCTGGAGTCGATTGACGCGCCAGCGCGTCAAAATCACGTGACCAATTGAAGCTGACGTAGCAGCAAAACGGCACCTCTGTGAGTCTTGGTTCCGACTTTATGTGTTCGAGCAGCCTTCAAACTATTTACCAGTTTTTAAATTGTATTGATAGGCCAAGGAAAACCGGATTTATGATATATTATGTCCGCCACGCTTTTTCGCTAACGTTGCCGTCACGTTTGCTGCGCGTTTGGTGCAGGAAGAGACGGTAAAGTCGGGCTTTCCTCACGTATGTGTCCGCAAGCAGGAAGTGTGTGAAAGCAAAAAAACGTGTTCCTATTGGTGGAAAAAGGCACCACACCAGCCAATCACAAAATTAGTTGGCAAATCATGTGATCTGGTTGCTGGGGGACAGGGGGAAGATTTGGGAGTGACGGGGCAGAAAAGTGAAAGCAGCAGTGCCGGTGACAGAGGCAGCAACAGAGATCGCGAGTTTTGAGAGTTGAGAGATTTGTGACATTTAGCGTGTTTGGAGTGCATAGTTAGTGTGTTCTGTAGTGTTTAGTGAAGTGTGTTTAGTGTGTAGTGGAGTTGTTTTTTTAATTTAATGAGTCAAAAGAATGTGGAGAAGCTGAATGTGGAGCAGGCAGTGCAGCTCTTCATTCAGCTGAGGAGCCCTGACTCTGAGGCATTGCCTGCATTTAAATGTAAATAGTTACATATAACTTTGTAAATTTCAAAAACTTATGCACATATTTAGTAAACAACAATTTATATTTGCATAATAAGTAATAAAAGTGGTTTGTTAATCATATTTGTGGTTTTTACAGTAAAAAATCTAACTTTTTCTTACTCGGATTTTATGTTTTTTTGTGATTTTAGGTCAATTGTGTTAATACAGTATGTCAAAATGAAAAAAATAACTGTACAGTCACACATGTGAGGTTGTGCTGAAAATAATGACACCAAACAAGGCAAGGTAAATAGTTTTTAAGGTGAAATATAATGGTAAAATCAAAAATAGTCAAAAACAGCCAATTATACCCGAATATACGAAATATGGTCGTATGATGTAGGCCATATCTTGAAGGTGGTCATGACTGGTCAATGTGGGCGTGGCTTATTACAACAAATCCAAATCGGCACACATTCAGCCTTTTGCACTTCCGGTGCACTTACCATTACAGCGAATACCACGGCTCAGATGTTGGCCTGTGTCCTCACTTTGCCCCGAGCTCGTCATCCTTTGGGGCCAACTTCCGTTGGCTCTGTGGTGCGCGGGGGGCTTAGCCCCCGTTCATAGCTGCTTGCAGTTCTAGCTATCATTGTAATTGTCATGATGCACACTGACACACATATTTACAGCAGACAGTAAAAACTAGGTTAACAACTTGTGCATCACTGTGTGATCATAGGGTTACATCAGCACCAAATTTCAGCAACAGCACAAAAAGGGTCCCGGCACATAGTTCAAGGCATCAAAGATCTGCTAGCTTTGCCGGATTTCTATTGAAAAGACAACACAACTCACCACTCTCCTGCAGCAGCTTGCTCATTGTGGGGAAGCCCTGCGAGTCGATTACCGAGTGCAGTTAGAAATGCTCAATTCCGTTGTTTTCCCTGTCAGCTCTCGATAATAACTGTTATAAACTGCTAGGCAAGACACATATGAACTTTGATTGCATTTCCATGGAGTAATAATCATACAATTTCATCTTTGAGCTGCTGAACTCTACTGCACTCGGTGATCGACTCATCAGGGTTCCCCCACAAAGCTCCGGCAAAGCTAGCTGATGTTTGATGCCTTGAACTATGTGCTGGGACCCTATTTGTACTGTTGCTGAAGTTTGGTGCTGTTCTGAGCATTATTTGTGGCTATGAGTGGCTTTTTGATGGTGGTTTCTTGGATGGAGGCATAGACTGCAGTGTATTGTTATCGTGCGGTCTTTTCTGAGGTTGCTAAAATAAGCATAAGCTAGCGGTCGGAAAACTTGATCTTACCTGGTGTCACGGTGTGTTAGACCATGGATTGAATATACCCCGGAGTATCCCTTTAAAGATGTGTACCAGTTAGGGATGTACACCGAAGACCAGTACTTTTTGGTACCGGCTCCTGATTGGGTCGGTACCAGGGTACCGTTAAGATTCTGGACAAACGGTAGAGGTGTGCATTGGCACTGCCCTCACGATTCGATTCGACTACGATTCACCAGGTAACGATTCGATTCAATTCGATTCTGCGATGCATTGCAATGCATTGCATTGACTCTGACTCTGTCACTCGCGGGGACGGAGGCTGTTTTCTGGGGGAAAGTTCCCTGAAGTCTCGGTCGGGAGAGCTGACGGTTGCGGTGATTTCTATCAACACAACCACTTGAGTGAGTTAAAGGTTTTTGCCGGTGACAGACGCTGTTTTTCGGGCAGAAATGTGAGGAAGAGTCGGTAGGACAGGCGGATGGACAGACGCTGCTCCGCCTACAACTGCAGTATTTTTTTCCTCATATAAGTTGCCAAAGACAGTTACAACGTTACTTTTGTTTGGTCATGTAACGTTGCTTTGTGGGACATTTCTCTGTATTTAGTTGAGTGAAGGACCTGTGTAGTTATCAGACTGTCTGACCAACATGCCCTCGCTCCGCGCCTCCGGATTATCCGTTCACACTGGGACGGCCCTGATACTATTGTTGTTATGCTAGCTAGTGCTGCCGCTTAGAATGTAGCTACAGGCTGCGCATGTCATTGCAACGTTGCTCCGGAAATGCCCCCGGAAGTAATAGAAACTTCACAACTTTATTGTCCACTCAAGGCCAGAAAATAAACAGTGACATAATCGATTATGGCACGTTGCCGCATCGATGCTGAATCGTGCATGCCCCGCATTGCAATGCATCGCCGAATCGATTATTGTTGACACCACTAACAAACGGTACTGTTATCAGTGCTTTTTTTTTAACTTTTTTTGCATGATTTTTTTATTGGTTTTTGACATAGATTGTTTTTGAACGTCTACCCAACTGTAATGACTACAAACTTAACAACAAACTTACCGTGACTTGATGTCGCAGAAACAAAACCAGGTGCTGCTGCCACAGTGCTGCAGTCTTTAGCGTTAGCCAGGCTGCTAACTTTTATTTATTATAGCTTTATTATTACCTTGTGGTAATAAAAAGAAGGCTGAATCTTTTAAGATCTTATAAAGTCCTCATTTTTTTTACACAAAATTACATGTTGTAGTATCGATAAGAGTATCGATAAGTATCGGCACCGATAAGGAGTAAAGGTATCGGTATCGGTGTCGATATCAATAAAATCCTAACGATATACATCCCTAGTACCAGTACACCCATTCTTGTGCTCGGTGGATATTTATACATTCAGAAATCTGCATGGAAAGTGACAATGTAAAAGATACATACCAAGCTGTTTTTTTTTTAGACCACAGCGTCAGGTGCATACGGAAATTCGAGAGCAAACGTCTTTTTTTGTAACAGTGAAAGATTTGTTGAAGGCTTAACGCCAACAAGCAAAATATTCCATTTTGGAAATTATTACATCAGTCTTTTTTCAATATATTTGGACTTTTGGACTTTTTGGACTGCTCTGAAATTATTAGAAATGTTCAGATTACACAACACATTTGATAATTTTGTTTTTCCACAAATGTAGAAGGCGCATTGGAGCAATTCTGGTGAAGCAATGATATCTAGTCCCTGTTGAGCTTGCCTTGAATGCTCCAGAGATTGTGAATTTCTCAAACTGAATAAGTATATTTAATATATATAATATATATATATAAATCTTTTTTTTTTTTCTGTTTCTTTTCATATATTGTACGGTGTTCCTCGAGTGCCCAGAGAGGCGCCTTTAAATAAAATGTATTATTATTATTATTATTATTATTATTATTAAATACTGCACACAGAAATGTTAGAGGTTGTTATAACTTAAAGGTGGCTTATTATGAAAAACCCATTTTCTCTGGTCTCTACATATATAAACTGGTCCTCCCTGAGCCTGCCAACTCCCAGAATGAGGAAAGCAAATGAGTCCTGCATGGTCTCTGCAGCCCACCCACTGGTAACACGGCGCTCCTACAGGCTGTTCAGATTCAGCTCCTTTCATTACGTAACGAAAGGAGAGATGTTCACAGGCCGGCCTCCTCCGCGTGATGATAGGAGATATCCAAGAGGGGGGCGTTCATCCCTGAGGTGAAGTTTGATGTGTCCAGCGGTAAGATAGCAGTGTTTTGCAATGTCATCACTCAGAGCTAGACACGCAAATTGCTCTGATGTTAGTTGTAAAAATCAACATCAGTGCCTATATTCTGTCCAGCTACAGAACAACAGAAGAGACAGTGGTTGTGTTTTATTTTTAACGTCAATGTGCTACGGTCCGTGTAAGTTTGTTTGTGAGTGCTAACGACTTCACATTGGACTGCTTCAGTAACGAGGGTCAGTACAAAGCTGGCTTTGCCTCGACACTGACCCTCGTAAAAGGATCAGTCCCACCCATACCGGACCCAGCAACTGCACCCGAGCCACAGGTAAGTGTCGGCACGCTTTGACAGTATTTACAGTTGCCTATGAGTATGGCGAAGTCAGCTGGAAATTGGCTAATTAGTCAGCTCCGCTTCGGTCCGCTAAGCAGTGGTGTTGGAAGCGAGTTTAATGTTAATAATATTACAAGGGAGCTTGGTTGTCACAGTAAAAAGTCTGGAAACGTGCAGACTGGAGACAGGGTTTGTGTTTGTGTTTTAAAAGAACACAAATATTTTCGTGAGAAATTAGTTTACATACATTGAACATTTATTGCACAAGTTCACATTCAGATTTGCACATATTCAAATTTTGTCCACAACTTCACATTGTTTGATACAGGTACACAAATATGTTTTGTGCCAAATATACAAGAACATTAGGAGCAAAAATGTGAGCATGTCAGTTTTTTTTAATCTGTGACTTGTAAAATAGGATTTATGCACCTGTGATTAAGAATTTGTGAATGTGTAAGTGTTGTGTTGTATTTGTGGAGAGAAGAAAAATCTGCAAGTACACAACTCATAGAATATGTGACCTCAAATTTACTGATACACAAACACAATCACTGTACACAACTTCAAATTCCACTGCTACAGGTGCTTAAACCTTTTGCACCAATAATACCTTCATAATATTGCTTTCACTTGCACCATGCAGTACTGTTGAAAAACAAAAACCTGAAGCATGACATTGATGACCTCATGATATGGTTGATCTTTAAACATGCTCGGTCAGTGATTATATTTGTATTTAAAGTATTTGGTTTGAATATTTCACTGGCTGTGGGTGGTTACAAGATGCATTAACTATTATGCTCAGGTGGTACATTTTCAGCAGGAATTATTGTCATTGCGCTGTGTAATTTTCTTCTGATATTTTTATCAGAAACTCCTCACGCCTTGGCTGATGATAAAAGAGATGCAATCAGTTTATAAAAGTGTGTCCACAAACATGTGTTTTGGGAGGTGACAGAGGCCAAACCTGCCAGGATGTCCATTGAATAAAAACAGAGAGAAATGATTAGCATTACCTCTCTAGGTTAGACCTCTCTAGGTTCATAAATTGTGGGGGGTAACCAACAGTCCTCTTTTAGTGTGTTTCGTCCTGCCCCTCTCCCTTATTTACCCAAAGTGTTTCACTAACTCTTCTTCAAAATCTCTTTATTAACAGGATGCTACAGTGCTATCTAATGAGTTTTGGTAATAACTTTTAACACAGTAATCATGGAAATTCAAGTACCACATGATTGTATTTGTTGTTAACCAGTATGATTTACCAATACTTTTTGTTCCATTATAATTTATTATTTTTAATGTGATTAAAGATGTTATACAATTGTTGGGCCTCATGCCTCCATATACAGGTCTCAAACAAAGAGAAGGCCTGTAGTTGAAACCAGAGGCCTAAACTAGTAGTTGCTCAACCACGAGGACTACAGAAAAAAGAACAAGAAAAAGGCCGACCAGGTGTGAAAAACGTGACCACGTTGAACTGCCTAAAAGACGTCACCCGGTCCCTATTGGCTGTCAGCCAGGAAGCTCCGCCAGGATCACAATGACGTCACACCCACGTTAAAAGGTCACGCAGCAACTCCTGCTCTTTGTATCCCCGGGAGCTTCTGTTGTCGTGGGACCTCAGTTTCACGCAACTACTGCCATAAGGGTACAACTTTGAGAAACGTTTTTCAATTTTCCCTTTTTGTTTTGAGCTAAAGTTCAGTTCCCTCCTCGGTGGACGAGATAGAGACTGTTTTGGCTTCACTTTCGTTTTTGTTCAGACATTCAGTATCATTTGCATCCAGGAGCGCTGCAAAACCCAGCCGTTCCCTCATTACCTGCAGAAGGAAGAAGAGAATCTTCAGAAGGAACGAGACCGTCCCTTCCATTGAGTCGACTGATCGCTGTGTAACAGCCTGCCGTCAGCTGTGAGAACGCTCCCGTCTGATCCCGCGCTCGCCTCCTGAACGAGTTGGAGCACACGGTCCGTGTGTGACCACAATACATCGTATTCCGGCTCGATCAGCGGACGACAAACGAACTTTGATTCGCTTGCCGGCCACTGTTTGAGGGAGAGACGACCGCTGTGTACCACATGGTCGTTTGTTTGTTTCCCGCTTAGCTTCTTCTCTCGTTTACCAAAGCCTGATTTATGCTTCTGCGTCGCAGCGACGGCGTAGCTATGTCGTCGACGCAGACCCCTACGCCGTGGCCTGACGTGCTGCTCCAAAAAATCCTGACTACGCGTTCCGTCGACGCGTCGAGACGCAAACGGCAAGGACTGTGATTGGTCGGACAGACCACCTCCGCAAATGTCTTCAGTGTCGCCTGCGCTTCAACATTTGTAATAACAGCATTTGTTGTTCAATATCCACAAGCTCCATCTCCAAAAACACCCGCTCCATCTCAGTTGCCATGGTTTACTGTCTGACCGGAAGAAAACCAAGGAATCCGATATGAACCCCCCCGAAACCAAACAGACACAGCCACACCGGTGAATTGCAGAACAACGCGTTCCTCGACGCAGAACTTCGAATGCTCAATGACGGCGTAGGGTCGACGACGACGCTACGCCGTCGTCGCGACGCTGAAGCATAAACCAGGCTTAACACTCACACACACACACACACACATCGAGAGACACGTACTCTGTAGGGCGAAATGTTGTAAACTGATAGTTAAACAACCCCGCTATAACATAAGACGTGTGTCCAGCATATTCCCTTTATTGACTGTAAAGACAGACTTCCCCGGTAGCACGACAGCTACCCCTTTCGGCTATCATCCCTGTAAATTCACCCTCGTGTGACTAAACCACACACGAGATCAGAGACGGCGCAACCGCGCGCACGTGCAGTGACCACCTTCGGTCATACAGTCACTGCCGCCATATTTGAATTCCAGGTACTAGGGGTGGTGAAAAAAAACGATTATTGATTAATCGCGATTATAATATTGACGATTAAGAGTCGATTATTAAATTTCCAAAAATCGATTTAAATTTTTTTTTTTTTTTTTTTTTAAATTGTAATACAAATTGGAGTCCTCCTCTTACTGGCTTCCACTACATGGTCCACAGTCTGGAGCCAAGATATGTTATTCCATCCAAGATCTTTTTCACACTTAAATTGATTCTAAATCTTTACAAGGAGACAAAGCTTTCCGTGCAAGAGTCCCTCAACTCTGCTCACAGGGTAGCAAAAACCTGCGATGCCTGGACATCCAGAGCTACAGTCTCATACGTGACCGTTACAGCTCATTATGTCAGCAGTTAATGGAAGCTAATGTCCTACGTACTTCAGACGAAAGCTATGGATGATAGCCACACAAGCGCAAATATGTGTGAGTTTCTTAAAGCAATGGCAGACGAGTGGGGAATAGAGAAACACGACCTGGTTCTCGTCACCAACAATGCTTCTAACATGAGTCTGGCTGCTGAGCTTGGCAACTTTCTTTTAACAGTGAAAGACTACATTTAAACAAAGTAAAAAATAATAATTTGGATATTACAGTTACACTATACAATATTGAAGGTGCAGTGAGGTGTTACTCAAAAGAGAAGTAAGATAATTCAGAAGCTGACTGATGAAAATCGAATCGATAATCGTTAATAATCGAAAATCGATTTGTAATTGAATCGAGACTTCAATAATCCGAATCGAATCGAATCGGGAAATTGGGCTGATTAACCACCCCTACCAGGTACATGAATCAGTGAATCTGAATTCATCACCTCGGAATTAGCGTTCTCGCATGACACAAAGTCACGTCCGGTGTTTCCTGTAGTCTCTCCGACGAGACTTCCCAAGTCGCGCCCGCCAATTTGTAGTCCGGCGAACGTGACTTCCCAAGCCACGTTCGGCCATCTTTGTAGTCTTTATTGGGGACTTCCTGCCACACACACACACATACACACACACACACACACACACACGCCTCCACCCAGGTCCCTGTTTGGCTTGCTTGTGTTTTGATGTTGCTAGCTTTGTGAAGGAAATTGTTGTTTGTTAAAGTAGGTGGTTTGTTCTGTGGAGTAAGCTTTAATAAACACTGTTGACTTTAACTGAGCAGCATCTGTGATTATTTTGCATGATCCCATATTGTAATAACTGCTGGTTGAGATGGCCAGCGCTCGGATTAACGCCTTTTCCTCTTGTCTAATCATTGATAATTTCATAATATTGACAAGTTGACCAATTTTCAGGCTATGAGACTTAAAGGTAAATCATTTGATTTTTGATCCCTGATTCCAGGGTGGTGCCCCGTGTTCATTAATGACTCATAGTTACCTAGGTTTCATTAATCAACTATAATAATTTTTGATTAATTAATAATAATATTAATTAATAATCAATAACGATTCCCAACACAATTGTAAGCTATGGATAAGACAATATGTATTTGTTATGGTCCATGTATCATTCATTCATTTGATATTCAATTGAAAAAATCCAGAAAAAAAAATATATATATTTGTAATTTCACAATTTGTTCATGAATGTGATATAAAAAATACACAATGCTTTGTGTTTTGATACTTTTGATTCTATGCTCGGGGGACAGGGCATTAAAAAAATGGGCCAGGGGCAGAATTTGATATCGTATTTAATTTGTCTGATTTGTGTGCAACGGCAGACTGCAAAGATTTCTAAAAGCCTCAAGCAAAGTCTACCATTTGCCTAATGAATAATCTTAAATTTGGAATCCTCTTTTTTTTAATTCAGGGAACTTTTTGACTTTTGAAGACTTTTTGGCCCCATTCACCCAACTTTAAAGCCTGTCACTGAACACAGCAAGACCGAGGACCACATGTCTGTGTGTCTCCTCGGTGGCCTCAGATAGGCCTTGTCTGAGCCTGGACTCATCTTGAAGAAATAAGACTAGATTCTTCACTGAATGTACTGCACAGCAGTTATCATCTGGCTGTCACCCTAGCTCCCGAAGACAATTGAGTCTGCTCACCATGTCCACTGCTTTCCAAGAAGTTCAGTAGCCCATCCATCACTGCAGAACAGTAGCAAATAGACATTTTCATGCATGTGCCTGAGAATGATTTTGCTTTTATTGTCACAGTTAAGCATTTCCCTTTTTGCCTTTTGATTATTTTTTTTGCTACATTTACACATTTACAATTCATTCATGCCTTATCATTCATCTTCTCTAGTTGTATGTGTGTGCATATGTATATATGTTTAGTGGTCCTTATTCATCATTCATGTCCCTTAGTAGTCCAATATATATCTTGAATTAAGTTGTTATTGTGTTTTCTTTTATGACAGAGATGGAGGTCAATGGAATCAGTATTTAAAACTTTTAGACAGAGGACTGATTTATTTGATGTGATCAATTAATTAATCAATGGAGGTGGTGCCCCTTCTATGGAATGTTGATTCATATTTCATATATATCGTCAGAACGCTACTGGTTTCAATGTACATGTAGCATGTGGTGGCACCAATTCCATTTACATTTAACTTAATCTTGAATACAACAGAAACACATGAAACAGACCACCAAGGGTGCTCCAAGGCAAAAATAAACAGCTGTTTCTCATTGTCAGGGAGAATGTGAAGAACATGTTGCCCCTGAGCAGCATTATGTTGTCATTTCAACAACATAAATCATCTTTCCTCAGAGAGGAGGTGGCAGCCTGTCAGTCTGCTCTTTCTGAGGTGTAGTTGCATCAGAGGCCAATGTTAGGTATTTATTTAATGTTGTATGTGAACTAACTGTTATGTACACATTGCATGGAACAACATTCAAAAACAGAAAAAGTCTAAATTAACTAAATTAATTAATTTTAATGGAACTGTAACTGTCAATTGCAGGATCCAGTCCAACCCAGCATAATACTTCAATAAGGGTAAGTTTTAGGAAAGCATTGTAACTTTGTCTAAACTGAGTTATATAAACAGTTTGGAACATACCTATGTGATGTATGAAACATTTGGTTGATATACCATGACATTTAATGTGAAGCTAGAACCAGCAAATGGTTAACTTGGCTTAAAGGTGCACTCTGTAGTTTTAGGGAGGAAATTTTAATAAGAAGAGAAAGATCTTCATGTATCGATATTTTGTTTTCTTTGTTTTCATGAATGAATAAACAAGGACAACACAGTTTCATTCTGTTTTACTTTGTTTATACTTGGCAAATCCTGCTCTAGTTCAAAGGTGAATAAATCTACCTCCAGAACCTCTTGAATATACAAATTAAAACTATTTCTTGTTTAATCCATACAAAATCTTTATGCACATAACAAGCGAGTATGTATTGGGATCGCTGCACTGCCAAAAGGCAAGTAACCTACCCTCAATACTGTGCCTGAACACATCTTTGTGGTCCAGAATGAGCACAAAAGCTGCTCCTGCAGCTGAAATGCTACTCCCACTATGCCCCCACTGTAGCTAGGCTTACAGTGTTTACACTTGCACTTGCAGCTATCTGAAGTCAGCAGGACACATACACTATATTGCCAAAAGTAATCGCTCACCTGCCTTGACTCGCATATGAACTTAAGGGACATCCCATTCATAATCCTTAGGGCTTAATATGACGTCGGTCCACCCTTTGTAGCTATAAGAGCTTCAGCTCTTCTGGGAAGGCTTTCCACATGGTTTAGGAGTGTGCTTTTGTGTGAATGAGTGTGAATTTTTGACCATTCCTCCAGAAGTGCATTTGTGAGGTCACACACTGATGTTGGACAGGAAGGCCTGGCTCTCTATCTTCGCTCTAATTCATCCCAAAGGTGTTCTATCGGGTTGAGGTCAGGACTCTTTGCAGGCTAGTCAAGTTCATCCACACCAAACTCTCTCATCCATGTCTTGATGGACCTGCTTTGTGCACTGGTGCACAGTCATGTTGGAACAGGAAGGGGCCATCCCCAAACTGTTCCCACAAAGTTGGGAGCATGGAATTGTCCAACATCTCTTGGTATGCTGAAGCATTCAGAGTTCCTTTCACTGGAACTAAGGGGCCAAGCCCAGCTCCTGAAAACAACCCCACACCATAATCCCCCCTCCACCAAACTTTACACTTGGCACAATGCAGTAAGACAAGTACTGTTCTCCTGGCAACCGCCAAACCCAGACTCGTCCATCAGATTGTCAGGTGGAGAAGCGCGAGTCGTCACTCCATAGAACGCATCTCGGAGGCGAGGTGCTTTACACCACTGCATCCGATGCTAACCCATTCTCTGAAGCTCTCTGCACACTGTTCTTCAGCTAATCTAAAGGCCACATGAAGTTTGAAGGTCTGTAGCAATTGACTCTGCAGAAAGTCAGCGACCTCTGCGCACTATGCGCCTCAACATCCGCTGACCCCACTCCGTCATTTTACGTGGCCTGCCACTTCTTGGCTGAGTTGCTGTCATTCTCTATCACTTCCACTTTGCTATAATACCACTGACAGTTGACTGTGGAATATTTAGAAGCGAGGAAATTTCACGACTGGACTTGCCTTTGTACACATGTGGCCATGAAAGTGATTGGAACACCTGATTTCAATTATTTAGATGGGTGATTGAATACTATTGACAATATAGTGTATGTTGACGAATCATCATTGCCAGAGTGCAGTAGAATTACACATGGCCGTCCTCTGTGTTTACCGTCATCAAATTACATGCAAATGACACCGGACTGCTGCAAAATAATCCCATACATATCTACACAGATGAGACTGGTCAGTTATTACTGCCTCTACTCTGCCTCTCATATCAATTATGTAATGACATGTACAATGTAAAATACTATAAAAGTAACAATACATTGAAGCTAAATTAAAGGATCTGAAAACTTCTTCCATTCTAAGTTGATTTCAATATACATTCAGGAACACAAACCACTGATTTTTGTACGGTACATGTTTTAACAATAGAGAACAAATACTAGATTAATATGAATATTTAAAAGAACACACTCACATGACAATATGTTTGTCTTGATGGTAATGGTAAAAAGTTGACAGTAGCTGGAAGCTCAAATTGATAATACAGCCTAATGACTGTATTACTAACCCTAATTGGATGGCCTGGCTTTAGTAAAACCTTGCAGAGAGTGATTGCCATACAACATTCTTTTATCATCTATTTTGACACTTAGTCATAACCCAAAAAAGAACAAATAACAAATAAAGAAATCTAAAACTTTAATACTTTAAAAACTGTTTAATTGCAGTCACTTTTTAAATAGAACAGTTTAAATCAGTACAGTGAACAGCGACACTGCGTCCAGCCAGTGAGCAGACTCAGCAAAGACATGGGGCACATGTTGGATGTTCAAATGTCAGTAGTTAAGCTGATTGCCTGCACGTCTTTCAGCCCTCATGAAATATGTTCCCTCACCGTCTCAAAGTTTGCAGTTTGAAGTATTGTCATGCTCTTTCGCACGATGCATCTTCAAATGTATTATAAGGTTGCTGGTGTTGAAATTGGTAATATTCACCCACCCCTCGAAATTACAGCCTTGCATACTGAACATGTCAGCGTTTTACAGGTGGGGTTAAAATATTGCCATATAGCTGACATGTAGCCAGCTCCTTCTGACTCACGTGAAATCAGCGTCTTCTTCACCGCTCTAAAAATGGTAATTGCCAGGGGCAGGACAGCGCAACTTCATGTGTTGCCATTTTTAACAGCAAAGTATTGATTTCCAGAGTGTAACATAAAGCAGAGCTAACAAAGCTAATTGGGAAGTAGCACGGTCCTGTTTCTAAATTACGTGGTATCAGTGCATAGACTCTAGAGATGTGAATCTTCACTGGCCTCACGATTTCATTACAATTCAGCTGTCAACAATTGAATGCAAAACGATTCTCGATGCATCTCAGCATATGGCATACTCAGTGATCTATATTACTGCACTCAGCTACTTTTTCATCTTTTAAATTCTCCTTTTATTCAGAAAGTCCTTCCAATAATCAGACAGCAGTCTCCAAAATAAAAGCTGCATTGTTTCAATATGTAAACATTACAAAATAAAACACTGATCCATCTGCAGTGTCTTACACATTTGTTGGAATCTACACTAATATTGTTTTAAATACAGCTTTAACATCAGGCATTTATTGACTCTGTTGCACACACCTCTCTCAGAGTTGGACAACTAAGTTGATAGCACCACCTCAGATCGTGGCTGACTGGCTGGGCTTGCTGTAACTGTAGCGGACAATCAACATAAGCTGCATAATGCTCTGCAGGACACAGGACAGGTATGCTGCTGGAAAAGAGAGAGAGAGAGAGAGAGAGAGAGAGAGAGAGAGAGAGAGGAGCACGTCTGACATCAGCAGCAGGCGTCGATGAGGCGAGCCTAGTTACTTAAATGAGCCCACCTTGCCTAGCTATCAAGCTAGCTAAGGCTATCATAACATATCACAGTGTCTCCCAAAAAAGGTTCAGTGTTAAGGCACAAAGAGAGAACTGCTTTTGGTTGTGTTTATATAATTGACAGGTCTTTCGTCTTGTTACAGCCATGTTGGCTGGTTCTTGTCTCCAGTAACTCCAAAATATGGCAGCCAGTTGTAAACACAAAATCTAAGCCATGCAACCTAAACCCCAAACATGTCAGCAAATCCACTTATTTGAAATTCATTCAAAAAAAGAAAAAAATGGTGAGCGCTCCAATTTAAATATGTAAATGTATCCAAGCTGTGGAGCTGAGATACATCACACTCTCTTCGCATCTTTTCTGGTTATATACAGCATACAGCCCAAACTGCACATTTGCAGCATGAATGTCTAGTAATGGAACTTGTACTGTACAACCTTTCAGAATCATGTACAGAGAATATACAGTTAATAGATTCCAATAACGCCTCCCAGCAGCTACAGACTTGTAGTATAGAGGGAGGTCAAGTATACGGCTAGTGCTGCTCTCCAGCAGAGCTTGTTCCATTAACCCATAGCAGAGTGCAGGCAGTTAAGAAGACAATAGGGCCTGCAGCCCAGCACATGGGAAACTCAATACCACCAGGGAGACACAAAGCCAAGCATCGATCGAGCAGGAAGCCTAAGACTAAGCTTTACTCCCACCTCGACTTGTCACAGTGACAATGTCAGCAGCTGAACCATCTAGTGTGGTCCAAATGCCCTATACAACACAAGATGAGAATAAAATTAGTTCTCTGAAGGATATTTGAGGAAGATTTAGTCAGTGTGTGTATTGTTTCTTCATGTTGGCTTTTAAAAATGGCAAAAGAGACTTTTTTTTATGTAACAATATGATTTGTTTACTTAGCATACATTTGTGATCATGAAACCTTGTAAGATATAATGTATATCATTATCGCAAATTAAAGGTTAGATGACTGAAAATAGTGATCATATCAAAATAGTGTGAAGAAATAACATTGTTGATGTCAAAGACGATGTACTGGGTTGCAGAGATGTCTACCGAAGTTAGCACTGAGTTTCACATTTAGTCTAATACTAAGACGACCTTAAAGAACACTTCATTTAACTGACAGAATATAGATACCATTATTGGTTTTATGGTTACGATATTCTTGGCAAAAAAAATCAAACAACAGAATTTAGTTACAGTGACAATACATATTTGTTCAATACAACATTTTCTATGAATGTATCTGTATGTAGAAGCGTTCATAGAAAATGTTTTTCTCATGTGGATACAAAATGAATTCAGGCAGCATTAAAGCATATTTTCTGTTGCAAATTAGTAGTTTGTATATTAAAAACATCTGTGCAATTCAAGGCATCTTTTGAATCTGGCATTCATATACAAGACATATAGGTAATATATAGTTAATGTTACATTTTCAAATAATAAATAAATAAATAATAAACATACCTGTTTGTCTTGAGGTTAAAGTTCTACTAAACGGTACATCAATGTACTGTCATTTATTTGCGTTAGAAAATACACAAACATACATACTGGTAATTTCTATGTTTATATTCCAAGTAGAGGGATTTATGCTCCAACAAGCATAGGAATTACCGCACCAAACCCTTTCAGAGCTGACTGAATATACCTGTTTTCAGGACAAAAGAAAAAGACACAAAAATATGTGTCCTGTGTCAGGTACATGTAATGAATTAGAAGCCTAATTGTTTTCTTGTATTTGTAATATAACATCATGTGTGCATATCTCAGTCCAGTGACAGTACTATTATGTGAGGTCATACTCTATCACATGAAAATCACTGTCCTCTGAGGCAAGGGCACAGTTTTAGAATGTGATGGACGAGATGAGAAATAGCAAGTGACGCCAAGATCTATTTTCTAAGCATACAGAAATTGTATGTGAGCAAGAAAACACTGTATGTGTGTTATCACTGTACACTGTAGGCTCCATGCACCCTGTGTTTACTAAGCAGTGCTTACCAAATGCAAAAGCTACTTTAGGTCTAACAATACAAAATCTTTCGAGGGAATAAAATGCTTGTCATGCCACTGAGCAGCATCTTCGGGGAGTTTAACGGAGTTACTGAAAGTGAACTAAAAACACTGTTCGAATTGCAGGAATGCCGCATCTTTTTGAGCAGGGGAAGCTGATTGTTTCAACTCGCTCTGTATTTCAAACAGGCAGGCACAATGCTGCCTTTTCTTGACATTCCATTAAAGAGGCTGGTTGCAGCTTCCACGAGGAGGGAAACTGTGCTGGGCTGCAAGAGGAGAGGAGGAGGAAGGGAGGAATAATGGATGGAGAGTTCGCTTGAGTCATAGTGCCATCTAGTGTCAGTTTAGACATCAACAGGTGCTATCCATGTTGCTGACCACGTGCACAAAAATAGGTCTGATTATTAGTCCTTTGGGGGTAATCATTACATTCTGAATATATTCAAGGTAGGATGCAGTTTGAGGAGCAACCACTGCTGTTCAACTAAATGCCAGGCTGTCCAGATCTGGGAAAAACTTGCTAGATGAGTCTAAATGCAGGATTCAAGGATTGTTCACAGCCTCTCTCGTGTGCACAAGGGATCCCAACTGGCCCCATACATACAGCTCAGCCCCTGCAGGTTAAGCATAATAGATTGTAGAACTAATTTATCCTTGCTTCAATTTAACTGCTAAAGCAATATATGCGCTCGCAGGAGGCCAAGGGCTATGTGCAGCACAGTTCGTAGAGAGAAATGTTTGCATCTGTTGCCTCTGCTGAAGACTTGTAGTGAGTTAAAGTAGGTCATGTCATGCAGGGGATACAATTGGGATGTAATGGAGGTTATTGTAGTATATGCACTGCAATACTGTTAGCTTACATAGAAAGAGAGAAACTGAACCCTGGCATACATTTAAAATACACGTCCAATATAGTCATGTATCAGAGAAACAAAGAAAAAAACACTACAGTTGGACTGCTATATCGATAAAGTAAGTTTAGTAAATACTGGATGAGCCAGTCAGTGCTGTGAAGAAGCTGAAAATCTGATGCATGTGTTTTCACTTTTTTTAATTTATTTATTTAAAAACGCAATCATGTTTTGGGTCTGCTAGACATGGAGCCAGTCAATGGTTAGCGGATGGTCATACCAACACTTGTCAAGTAACTACTGCCAAGATGGGGAAAAGATTCGATAGTGATACTTAAAATACCATCTACTCATGTCACTCAACACCCGAACCCTTTGTCTCTAGTTCTGTAATGTTACCAAATTTTAGCTTGACCAACATATTGCTTTAGCAAAAGTCTCTATGGACATTCAAGGTAGACAAGTAGGGCTGGGCAATATTACTGCCATGTTTCCATGAAGCATTAAACAGAAGATGAAAAGAATGTCTGTTTTTCCCCACCAGTCTCTGAAGTTCATCCAGTTTGTGTCACAGCGATCACGTTTTGAGAGAAATACTATTCTGAATGTACAGACAAAATAGTCCTTTGGTAATTCAATGCATGGACGAAGAGTGCCTTTGATGAGAAAGTCTAATAATTCCATGAATGAGATAAGGAAAATGGGGGGAACACTGATCTAACAAACAAGAAAAAACAAAACAATTTGCACAACATGAGGGAACCATCCAGCTGGCCATGTTGAAAATATAAAGCAATTATCAGGCTGTTGATACACAAAATACATAAGTGGAACCAGGTTTTTTTTTTTTTGGCGGGGGGGGGGGGTTGACTTGAAAAATACAGAATAGTACTATACTTTTGGGTTAGCAAGATTTCTTTGCGAAGGAAGATGTAACATCAAGTTCAAGATGAACAGACCTCTGACCTACAGGAAAAGAAACTGGTGATGTAAAATCCAAACCATGAAGAAGCCTGTCTTGCTGTTGAGTTTACACATTAGAAACAAAGCCATGTGTGTAAAAAGTTGACATGTATTTTTTGATTGCACACCGGAAATGAGAAAGATACATGCAGTTCATATTCCTATTGATGTTATTGGGGGAAAAAAAATCTGCTTACCTTTTGTTGCCACAGGATTGGAACCCTGTGTAATAACATCAAAGTAAGATTGTTCTGAAATTTACTGAGCCATTAATATGTTTAGGAAACTGATTCGACAGAAAAGGCTTGGTACACAGCAACAGGTACATTTTTACATAATTTTGTTGTGGCATAAGTAGACATTACTTAAAATGGTATAGAAAGTAGAGTTAATTAATGCATTAATGTTGGTACCACTGTCACAAAGACAGCATTAGCAACATGTCTAACACTAGCAGCCTTGCTACTGTTGACAGCAAAAACACTGTGTTGTATTATTAAGTAAGCAGGTTTTGTGACTTACTGATCTAGTTGAAAGAGTGACAGTTTCGAACCATCTCGTGTCCTGGTGGTAAGAGAAAACACAAATCAACAGGGGAACAGACTTCGACACCAGAGCGCTCTCCATCAAGCGAATGCCAATCCGTTTACTTTTGTTTTATCTCAATTTCCCTCAATTTCCCATTCACGTAAACATTTTATGCAAGGCCACACATGTGTTCAGTACTTCCATCACAAATTATCTGTGGAGTCCTATCGGAGTATGTTAATATCTTTGAAATATTTTGTGTTGTGTAATCTTCTATTTTGATTCTTTAACATATTCACTGAATTATCCTAACAAAATGTTGAGCCATTTCTCAAGTTCAAGGTGATAATCCTGCCAACATTAGACAAATTTCGTCTGGATTTCACAGGAGGGTTTTATTGTCTCATGATCGTCTAAACGCTTCTCCACCCCGACTGAATCTTTTGGACACGAAAAAGCTCCAATTTCATCATTTGGTAAATTGCTGCAATATATCAGCACCTTCTGCAAACTCCATGCTGGTATACAGCACATTGCCTTTATCAGCCCTTTGTGCCTGTCCAGTCTCATTGCTCTGAAATAGATCACAGCAGTTCAGCCATACACTGATGCACAGCAGAGACATTACCCTCATCACACACAAAACACACACACACACACACATGCACACACACACACACCAACACACATCACCATCAGTCTTTTTGACTGGGGGGCCAGTGTTTTTCTGAGGTCATGGAAGATCAATGTTGACTCCATGGTGTAATCATCTGAGGAATAAGATTAGCATATCTTAGCGCCGATTGAGTTGTCTAGCTGGCTGCAGTGGGGAGGGGTGATTAAGGATTGATTGTCCCAGCAGGAGCAGTCGTGAAATTCAGGAGACAAGGATGGAGAATAGATGAAAAGAGAGCAGAAAGACAGAGAGAGGAGAAATAGTTTGACTCACTTGTAAATGTGGTATATATGTGTGTGTGTGTGTGTGTGTGTGTGTGTGTGTGTGTGTGTGTGTGTGTATATATATATATATATATATATATATATGTATATATATATATAGAGAGAGAGAGAGAGATACATATGTATGTATATGTATATATATACATACATATATATTAGTTAGCAAGAATAATTCTGGTTTATGGTGGCTTGGATCGTATGTACTTAGGGTGGGCAATCAGTTATGATAACTGTTGACACTGTCTGACATAAGCAGGACAGTTTGGGTAATAACTGTTGCATCCAATCACAGTTCATCTTTGTTTAATCTTTTCAAATCAGTTTGTCTAACCTCAGGACGTTTGTTGTATTTGCTACCTGTCTTCTTTTTAGTCCTCCCAAGAGAAACAAGAATGTTTCATTCAACATGTCATTTCAGCAGATGCCCAATGATGATAATGTTTACCTTCATTTGACCTTTAGCAGCTATGTGAAATGTGACTTTTGCCTGTCAGGAGTAACTGTGTTATTATGTTATTTTGCTATCAGAGAGTCACAAAGTCCACAAAGTCAGAGTGGATGGATGGGTCAAGAGGACGTCAAATGTTGACCTGGCAGAACACTGTGTTTGACGTATAAATTGACTGTGCAAGCAGTTTATTACGACCTATATTTATGGTTCTTGTAAGGCAACCTCTAGCGGCCGTAGGATTCATTATGGCAGCAATAAGGAAAAAACAAAAGTCTGCAAAGGGAGGAGAGGATGAATGGATTGGACACAGATGTTTTCAGCCAATCCACAGGATAAGTGTCAGGGGGAGCTTTTTTGCATGTGGGGAGGCGAACCCTATTAAAATGGCTAAATCCTCCTAAATGAAAAGGTAGAAAATGCTACTTTGTTGAGTCTTCTACTGTTAACAACCAGGTATGGGTACCTTGCTATTTCCAGTGTTCAGTTTGCTAGGTCAGAGGTTGTTGTTTCCAGTAATATATGTTGAACACTGTAATGCACAGATAGCTGTATGGAAAAGAATGCCGCCTGAAATGGCCAGCTTACCCAACAATTTAAATTGCTGTGTCAGACTATAAAGACTATAAAGGCACTGTCACTGTGCTGTGTGTAACTTGAGGAGTAAAATGTTCTAATTACTAACAGAAATGTTTGCCACAACTATGAAAACAAGATCAAGCAAGAAATATATTAGCAGTAAAAAAAAAAAAAACTTAACCTACACAGACCCTTGACTGGACTATATAAACATACTTGGTCAACATCTTGGAAATACTACATGTGAAATCTGTTTCAGGGTAGATTTCAGCTTTCCATACCTTGCTTTACCCACTTTGCGCTTAGATGTACACAACGAATTGAAAATTCTCTACAAACTCACTCCGTCACTCATCCTTTATTGTCTGGTTGTTTGTTCATAAATATTCAGAAATAAATTCCAACCTCTGACTTTAGCTGTCACAGGGGACAACAAAGGTCATATCCATGTTGTTGTCAGAGAATATAAAGAGCCCATTACTGTGTCTGTCTGAGTTGTTGTGAATAACATTACAGAGTCTTCTATGCCACCTCAGAGTGCACTTTGTGGCTCTCCACTGGGGTAAAGGTTGTATCACGTTCATCTATTGCAGCCGTTACCTGTGTATTCACACCTGCTCTGTCCAGATGCTGTTACATTTGGCCCAGATCATTAGAGTGCAACTGACAGATGCCAGGAATGATTAGATCCAGTGGATTAAGGCAGATCCTTGCTGCCTGAAGTACGTACACCTCTGCAGCTCTCAGATGTCAGCCATGAAATGAGACAGACACTCCAAATGAGAGAACAGCTCAGGCTAATATCCCATTACAAATACTGTTTACTGCGTGTGTCTAGATTTAGCCTGGGTACCCATGACTGTGTCTGGCCAGACTTTGTGTTTGAAGGAAGGAGCACTGCCAGAAACATTTCCCTTGAAACCTAAAGAGACATTCCCGATGCTAGAGACAGAATGCTCCATATCTCATCCAGCCAACTCTCTGTCAGTCACGTTGGAAATCTTCCCCCTAACGCAGGCTGAGAGGCAGTCACAGAATGGCGCCTCCTATTGCCGGGATGTGCCACAGAGGCTCTGCTTGTGGCCAAAAAACAGCAAAAAACATTAATTACTGAGTCCTTTGTCCTTGTGTTTTTGGATGGTTTCCCCTGCTTTATGCATGAAAGTGAAAACTTTTAACTGAGTTCAACATTAAGAGAATTTCACACTTTTGGATGTCAATATGATGTCAACAGTGATTACTACCAACAAAAATGTTTGTCACTCCCACTGACACCCTGTGACAATATAACCACCATGCTGCATGCTGACGCTAGGGTGTTCCCTTACATCGTTCACCTTGCATGTTCAAACATCCACAGAATGAAAGTGTAAGATTATGAAGTAAATATAGAACTTCTCCTATCCACTTGTGCAGGTATGTGGAAGACACCTGCGTCAAAAACAAAACAAGGAAAGTGGAAGCCTTCACAGAACATGTAAATGCTTTGGACAATAACATCAAGTTCATGTAAGAAGATGTCAGCGGAGACAGTCTGCCCTTCTTGGACTGTGTAGTACACATTGAAGATGACAGAAGCCTCAACATTGAGATGTACATAAAGCCTACACTCACTCAGTGTCCCGTTAGGGTGGAATGCCCTTCAACTGGTCCAGGAGTATAAAAGAACATCCAGAATGTTGGCTGATCACAGGAACCACCTGCGCCTCAACTTAAGATGTAGGCAACACAGGAATATTTCTAAGAGCTTGTGCCTTGGTTCCACCGTGAAAGGACAGAGGGCCACAAGGATCCTTCAGAGGGCTCAAAACCAGCTACTTAATGAGTAGTGCGAAAGAATAATTCCACCACTGATGCCCTCACTACTAAGACTGAATAGACGTTTGAGGAACTAGCATCAATGCTACCAAGCAATGTCCTGGAAAATGTCTCCAAATTTGTTTAGAAGTCACAAGGATCACAACACACTACAGGTAGGGAAAAATTCCAAACATTACAGACACGTCAAAACAACTCACTTTGTAGAACAGAAGCTCTCACTTGGAGAAAAAACATCAACAAGACAGCACATTTGGACTTACATGACAAGTGGTTGAAAAACTTGTCCACCCAACCAGAGAAGAATGCCCTTGCCAAAGGACTGAACTTTGCAGTAGCTCCAGAACAGATACTGGTAGTAGATCTCATCACAGCAACAGAGTCAGCCATCAGAAACAACAAGCTGGCAGACACAGAGGCAGAAAAGCTATGTTTGAATGTATCAACAGATCTTATTAATGCAAAAGTACATCCCACCAACCTCACTAATGAGGAAAGGAAGGCCCTGGTATCTCTCAAAAGAGACCGGAACATCACCATCTTGCCTGCCAACAAAGGGAGATGCACTGTAGTGCTAAGAAAGTTGGACTACCACACCAAAGTCATTGTTCTGCTTTGTGATACTTACACCTATGAGACACTGAGTTGAGATCCTACCAGTAGCTCCAAAAAGGAGGTTATTGAATATCTGCAAAAACTGGAAAAGGACCAAGGCATTGACAGGCCATTATATTACCAACTGTACCCTGGGGAAGCCATCCCATGTATCTATGGACTCCCCAAGATACACAAGGAAGGAGCAACACTTAGACCCATCAGCAGCAGCATCAACTCAGTTACCTATAACATATCCAAGCACTTAACTAGTATCCTAGCTCCTTTGGTCACTAACACTCAAAACCACATCAAAAACTCACAGGATTTTACCAACAAGGTGAGAGAAATAACACTGAACCCAGATGAAACAATGGTTTCTTATGATGTAACATCACTTTTTAAATGCATTCTCACTAAAGAAGCCATAAATACGGTGAAAAAACACCTGCTACAGGACAGCACTCCAGCAGAATCAACTTCACCAGAGACCAAATTTGTGCTTTACTTGACCTCTGTCTGGCGACCACCTAGTTCCAGTACAGTGAAGGTTTCTACAGATACTGGTTCAGGTATGTGGACAACACCTGGGTCCAAATCAGAACAAGGAAAGTGAAAACCTTCACAGAACATATGAATACTGTGGACAATAACACTAAGTTCATGCAGATAGATGTCAGAGGAGACAATCTTCCCTTCTTGGACTGTGCAATACACATTGAAGAAGATAGAGGCCTCACCATTGAGAACAGAAAACCTACACTCACAGATCAGTACTTGCTGTTCAACTCTCATCACTCACTGGAGCACAAGCTGGGGGTCATCAGAACCCTAGAACCCTCGGGCTGAGACCTTGCACCACAAAGACAGGGCGGAAAGAGAAGGAACAGAAGCACATCAGGGGAGCACTTAAAACCTGTGGTTACCCAATCTGGACCTTTGTAATAACCTATAAAAGATGCAGAGCAGACAGAGAGGAGGAGACAGGAAAATGTAACAACATCGTCATTCCTTATGTCACCTTAACATCTGAGGATACTCAGGAGGATCTTCAATAAACATTACACCCTGGTTCACTTCAAACCTACCAACACACTGAGGCATAAACTTGTCAATCCTGAAGACAAATCACCCATGTTTAAACAGAGTAGTGTAGTTTATGCTGTTCACTGCAGCCAGGACTGCACAGTTTTGTACATTGGGGAGACAACCTCTATATAAACGAATGGCAGGAGGCCAAAACACGAGGGCCAACTCCTCAGGTCAAGACTCTGCTGTCCACTTACACAAAAAATCATTCCTTTGAGGACAACATCATAAACATCTTGTCCAGAGAAGACAGATAGTTTCAAAGAGGGGTAAAAGAATCCATTGATGTCAAACTTGAACGACCGCCTTTGAACAGAGGAGGTGGCCTATGGCATTACCTATCACCCACATACAATGCAGTACTGACTTCCCTCCCCAAACAGCTTAACGAAACAGCACTTAGCACTTAGAATTACTAAGACCTGGATGACTGAGAAGCTCAACACCCTGGCAAAATGTTTTTTTTTTCCCTAACTTGTTTCTCACCAGCACCATCCTCAGGTCAATAATTCCACTACAATGATATAATAAACCTCAATTACATAGGTAAGATCAACATTTTAAAAGTCTTAAGCATAATATATGCTGTTTGTTTGATAAACATTACATTATGTATTTTGATTGAAGGCATTGACTATTACATTGTTAGTCTAAGTGCTGTAATGCTAGAATGCTAGAAACATCCTTTTGGAAGCAGAAATAAATTGGCAAGGAGGTTGTGTTTTCACACTAGTCCATTTGGTGGTTGGTTGGTGAGGTATCTGGATCACAGCACATTCTGATTTTGAGTAGAGCTGTCCCAAACGATTATTTTTCTAACAATTAATCTAGCGATTATTTTTTCGATTAGTCGACTAATCTAACGATTAATTTAACGTTACATGACCAAACAAAAGTAACGCAGTAACTGTAACTGTCGTTGGTAACTTATCTGAGGAAAAAAATACTGCAGTCTTAGGCGGAGCAGCGTCTGTCCTCCCGCCTGTCCTACTGACTCTTCCTCACATTTCTGCCCGAAAAACAGCGTCTGTCACCGGCAAAAACCTTTAACTCACTCAAGTGGTTGTGTTGATAGAAATCACCGCGACGGTCAGCCCTCCCGACCGAGACTTCAGTGAACTTTCCCCCAGAAAACTGCCTCCTTCCCCGTGAGTGACAGAGTCACGCAGCGACCTGTTTACTGATGACGATTATGTAATTATGTAATTTAGCGCGAAACACAAAACTCTTTCACCTTCCAGGATGTTTAGGGGGCCGGGTTCTCAATTACTACACATTATGAACGGTCAGCGGGTTTAGAGTGACAGGGGGGACACCTGGGAAACACCCCGACGTCATCATCATGACGTGTACCGTCACGTCTCTTTAGGAGCGGCAGCGGCGCTTTCTGTGTGAATTACATGGCGGTTCGTCTTTATTCCAGCGGTGCTTCGCTCTGTGTGAATGACCAACGGCGGAGTATTGACGAACCGCTGCTGCGGCGTTAATGCAGCGTCTCTGTGTGAGAGGGGCTATTCTCAGCCTCCGCAGGTACTACCACTTCCTGTTTGGGACGACGCGTCGACGCAAATTATTCATGTCGACGAATTTATGTCGTCGATTACATCGACTACGTCGACGCGTTGTCCCAGCCCTAATTTTGAGTTTACTTAGCTTAGATTGAACGATGATTATTTCTTTCTTCTTATGTGAGTTAAGGAATGCAGACAGAGTGAGACTCACAGCTCCAAGGGTCCTAGAGTAGTTTTTCAACTGTGTGAGTGTGAAAGGTTTGCCATCCTAAAGTACTAAAACCTGAGGTTGGCCCGTACGCCAATTGGTGGAAGATGCCCAAACGTTTATGTTCCCGTAGAAGGATAGAGGGGTCAATTTGGGGAGAAAACCTTAGGTTGACCACAGCCAAGCTAGATGAGTTATGGAGAGGAGCAGGGAGACAACTCCTTGTTTTGTTTATTGGCTAATTTACCAAAATGACCAACTAGAAGAAGTGGGTGGGTACTGGAAAAGGCACTCTAAAAACCCTCACATAGGAAGGGAAGAGAGGGGTGGCATTTGGTGGATCTCCAAAGATCGAGGGACTCGAATTGGATTTCCGAGAGAGCAGAGGGCAAAGCATTTTGGCATTGCTATTGCCATAGATTAGAGAAAATCAGAATGCGGCCACTTCTGAATCGGATGCTGGCATTGAGGTCTGTTTTAATAAAGATTGCTCTATCATTCCACCCAGCCTTGCCTCTGCAGAATTCTTTTATCAACATACTACTCGCCGACACCTTTGATGAGGACAGCCCAGAAACCACATTGGTTTTGTCAGCAGGATTACTTCACAAATGTTCACTAAACTTGGATGGGGGATGGGTTTCAACCCAGAACAGACCCCAGTAACTCTTGGTGCAACTCCATATAAAGAGACAGATCCAGGAACTCTGTGGCGATCGCCCAACTCATATTGATTATAAATAAAATATATTATTTACTTTTCTTATCACTCATCTCACAAAACACCCACCAGCTCTGTCAACCAGTTATCTGGCTCTGATTTACCTTTCCAGGAGATACTGCCCCTTCCGTTTTCTTAATTTTGAACAACAGTTTTCAGTATTGTGTCTTACACCGGCAAGAAGGGAAAGAAACAAGTCCTCCATTATGTCAGCCTGCCAGAGCATTCTGCATCATATTAAGTCTACATGTGTCACCGTGAACAGCCAAAAACAGTATTCAGAGAAACTGTCAAGGATCCGACAGGTAAAAGTGGGAAATCTCAAAGCAGAGTATTTTTTTTTTTGTTGAACGAACTGAACTGACTTGAACTGGATTGAACTGTCTGTGATTAAAGTAAATTATAAGTGGAGATAAGTGGGGTGTTTTTATTGTGTGGACTGAACTGGACAGAACTTTAATTTCTTTATTTTGTTTGTTCTAATAAAGCCATTTTTTTAATTTTTGAACATTTTTGAATACTGTCAATGTACACAGCTCTATCAAGACTACTGGTAGTGTGGCTAACTTTAATGGAAGTGAGTGTATTATTCATCTGCTCTGCTGCTTTTTTATCACTGTGTTTGTGTTTAACAAATGTATTCAGGGGTGTGTTTTGAGCACGTGTCCTTTGTGGGGCTAGATGGTGATGATTGACTTGAAAGTAATCAAACTGCTACAACTTTTTCGTACTTTCTTTGTGAGATAGGACGTGTTTCAACACTCTCATTAATATCTCAGAGAATAATGCAGGGATCTTGATTAAAAGAAAAACAGGCATATTTAGTTGTCTGGTATTTATGTGTGAGTTCAAAAGGGTACTATTTTTCCTTTAGTAAAGATTTTCACTTCACTAAATGCTAATCTAGTTTTTATAAGATATATTTTAAAAAGATCACTGAAAACAACATAATGAATCTTTTGGGGAAGTTTTTGCACGTCAAAACAAATTTTAACCAGACCAAAACAAGACTTAAACTAAATGAAGCAATCTTTGATAAGCTGTATTATGATGAAGTGTATGTATGAACAGACACATGGATGAATAGATTCCAGTTACTGTTTTAAATCATTTCCTAAAAATGACGTAACTTTTGCACTTAACTTTAATGAAAATGTCATAACATTATAAGTTATAAAGAAATGTGAATAGCCCAACTGAAAATGTAATAAATGACCAATTATATAATAAGGTGTTACAGTCTTCATGATTGGGACTTTTGGTGTGACTGTGTTGTGTGTTTCTGTGCTTTTCTGTTCCCAGACGTGCTCTGTAGAGGTTGGCTGTGGCTTTCCTGCTTGCTAGAGCTTCCCTTTCTCATACAACTGCAGTGCATCTGATCATCAGTGCCAGTTTAAATACATTGGTCTTCTCTCTACTCGTTGCCAGATTATTTTATCACTCTGCTGTGATACTTGACCTCTTCTCTTGTGCTATGTACTGTGTTACCACGTTAACATTGTCTTTCCTCGATGGACTAGTCTTGGTATTTTACCCTCCTGAGCCTCCACCTGCACCTCAGCCAGTGCCACTGTGAGTCTCCACCAGCACAACACCTGCCTGAGCCCGAGCCTCACTTCGCAAGCCGAGAAACCTGCTATTCGGTCCTCCTGGACCTGAGCCAGAGCCTCTTCCACTCCCTGCCAACTCTGCATTTAGAATAAATTCCTTTAACCATCTCCCTGTCTCGATGTCCACTTTTGGATCAGGTTAAAATATCTGGTACAAACCATAACATTACGGGTAAAATTAGTAATACAATATAAGTCCAACAGTTCATTTTATTACATTATGTTTGCTGGAAATCATTACATTGTTGAGTGATACTAATCTTATAAAATGACTTGTATGTATCTGTGGAATTACACTGTAGCCTGGCTCCTTATTACTAAACCAGTATCCCCTGTCACCCTAAAATATAAGTTGTTCAGAAGTTGATTTAATTTTTACAAGTATTGATTCCTCAGGAATACATTTATGGATTAAATCTATCTATAATCCACTGTGAATTTTACAGGAGGCTGCAACAAAACAGCTGGAACAAAGTACAAAAAAGAAGGCCAGTGTGTGTGCGTGTGTGTTGTTTTGAGGATGTGTTGCCCAGCATCAGTGCGCCAGCTGATGACACCGGTGGCTGGAGGCTGCTGTATATTTACATCATACTTTGCACACGTAAATCACAAAGACACGTATTTCTGCCTGAGTGGTTTCTGCAACTTTTGGGTCACTAACCATAGCTGAGCTGCTGATGACTAGTGTCCAAAGTATGGAAGATATGCAGCGATTGAGGACCTCATGAATAACATTCCTAGTCAGGGCTATCTCTGGACCATAGTGTTGGAGGTACCAATACTACTAGTGTTGGGCTTCTAAAGAGCATATATCATTGGGCTAATCTACAATCATACATGTTTGATTTTTATAGGGTTACGAAGTCTGGTGGTAGAACCTGTAGATATTAGTAATGGTTAAGAGGGGTAGATTACAGGATTGTCTTCTGTTTCAGTAGCAGGCCATATGTTCAGTGTTGGGCAACTTTACTTTTAAAAGTATCTCATTATTTTAGAAGATTACTGCCATTGAAAAACTTACATGTTAGATTACTGTGTTATCTACTCAGAAAAATAATGCGTTAGATTACTTTAGAGTTAACAAAAAAAAACCTTTGCAACCTTTTGCACATGTCTGTTATGTTGTCCAGACATCTTGTAGCCAACTGTACATGTACTTTTGAATGTACTGACTCTACCGTCATTTTGTAGCCTTCCTTACAGCCCACAATCAGTAACTTTGCAGCCTAATAAAAGGAATGACAAACGTAATATAACATGTACAGCTCTTTATTCTGCTAACAATCTGACAGTGAACTGGGCAGAGGCAGACAGTATAAGGCACAGCTGTACAACACAATACAATACAACACAGGCTCTTATAGCCAGTATATAAACTTGCAACTAATGAACCCATAAACTATGCGTGCTTACATAGAAACCACTAAAGCACAAATGAAGCCTCTGCTGGCAGGGAAGAACTTTCCTACTGTATATATGCTGTTGATAGGTTATTTTGCCTGCCATGTCATTGACTGCTGGTTAGGGGTAAACAAAAACAAAAAATAGACCCCCAAGGGAGAGAATATATTGTGTTTTTGCATTACTGAATATATTCGGGACATGGGTATGTATATATTATTAGGATGAAATTTATGTTAAGATCTCACTCTTGTTATTTCCTATTCATTGGGTCATTTTGGTTTCATAGCAGGAAATAGATGTGAGCCTAGTGTACATAACCAGGAAACAGATGTCTTCCTGTAATCAAATCATAATGGTTTTGATTCTGTATAAAGATGATGTACATTCATACTAAGTTTCAGTTGTGTTGTAATTAAACTCTTCGAAACACACAAGTTGCAGTCTTTGCATTTTTCTTGAGGAATACTTCAAGAAAACTCTAGCACCAGAGAAACAAAAAAAGTGCAAATGCTTCATGGATTTTATTTTTAATTTGTGGTGACAAAAGAAAAGGAAAAGACAGCAACTTTTTCCAATAACAGATTATTTTTTATCTAAACAACATTTTGCGTTTAAAAAAAATTATAATGTGAGTACTCAAACAGATTACTTTATAACAAGTTACCCCCAACACTGCTGACAATATTGTAAATCACATTAAAGTTTGGGAGAAAACAGTTATAATTTTACGGTTTCTTGAATTTTTAAGCCACATCTATGTGTACCAAGTTTCTACCCTACATTGGTAACAGTCAGGAAACAGCGGTTGTCTTGGTAGACAGAAAATGTTGTCTGTCAGGCTCTACCCCCTTGTGTCTGCTGCTTGTTGTCTTTGCTGCTGTTATTGTCAGTGCAGTGGTGTGATAAGGGCTGCTGGGACTTGATCTACACCTAGCCTCTGTGTTCAGGCTGTTTGTTTTGGATTGTGAGTCAGCCCCACTGCAAAGACAAGACAAATGCACAGCTCTGACCTCTGTGACCTCTCAGACGACTGCCGCCTGCCCACCTTCCAGCTCTCCTCCTGTGCTTTTTGGCTTGCACCTGAAATACTTATTGTGATTGGTTTGCTTTTCTTGTCTCCTGTCTCACCTGTATAAAAACAGTACGATGTGACGCCTTCTTCTTTTTGCATCAAGATATATAAAATACAGTTTGATGGTAGCATAAAGGTGTGGTCAGAGGTTTAAATACACTTGCACATACGCAGAAAATGGATATCATTCCAGTCTTCAACTCCAATCATTTCTACAGCTCTCATTTTTCTGTGATGGAACAAGTGGAACACATACTACACAAAAAAACATTAATTCAAGTTTTGTTCAAAGTTGAATTTATTATGGGTCTTCTAAAAATGTGATCAAATCTGCTGAGTCAAAAATATTCGTAAAACAAATTGAATGAACAATTTCTGTGTTGATCAAATTTTCTTTGTAGGGTGGCCTATTCTTCTGAGTGATTGTGATTGATAACAGCTGATGACTTTTCTGGGCCCTTTTCAATAGGGCTTGTTTGATACACCCCATTAGATTCAGCCACAAACACTACTATGGTAATGTCTAAAGAGCATATTATTGATTTGTCAGGAAAGTCACTTTGAGCCATTTCAAAGCAGTTACAAGACCAAAGATCAACTGTGCAAACACTTGTTTGTAAGTATAAATTGCATGGCCCACTTGTGCCATGATCAGGAAGAAAACACAATCATCTGCCGCTGAGAGAAAACTGGTCAGGATGGTCAAGAGTCAACCAAAACAACCAAAAAGCAAGTTTGTAATGAATTACAAGCTCAACGACAGGTATCAGTGTCCACAGTCAAGTGTGTTTTACATCAACATGAGCTGAGAGGCTACCGTGCTTTGAAAAAACCCTTGTTCCAAACACATTTTAAAGCTGGACTGTCGTGAAAAATGTGTGGTCACTTGAAAAAAAAAGTGAGTTGATTGGCCACAATGAACAGCAATATGTCAGGAGGAGAGAAGGTAAGGCCTTTAACCCAAAGAACACCATACCTACTGTCCAGCATGGTGCTGGTAGTATTATGTTGTGGTGCTGTTTTGCTGCCAGTTGACCTGCTGCTACTGATTCTGTCAAGAGGAGTCGTTCAATATTCAGCCAGACTCAACAGATGTGGTCACATTTTCAGAAGACCTATAACAAATTCATCATTGAGCCAAACTTCGTAAATGTTTTTCATGCCAAAGTAGTTTGTGTTCCACTCATTCCATCACTGAAAAATGAGAGAAATCATTGGAACTCAAGACTGCCATAATATTCATGTTCTTTACAAGTGCATGTTAGTGACCACAACTGTAGGTGTTCCCTTCTGAAATCAGGATCTTTTTGTTTTTATCATCAAAAACATAAATGTTAAATAGTACATAACCGACTGCACATGGCTGAGACAGATACGTATGTGACTTACAACCCAAAATGATTTTCTTTACTTCCTTTCATGGGGCTTGATTATGAAATGATATCTTGTGTTACTTTGGCTCAGACAGTGCTGACAAACAATTTCTATTTTACTACCAATTTCCTGTGGTAATTTTGTACTGCTTTTCCTTTATCTCTGGTATCATCAAATTCAATTTACTGTGAAATATGCCAATTGCTTTTATCTTTTGAATTACAAATACATTTATACTGTTTCTTAAACTCTGTCACGTTGGACATGTCAAATGGTGACTGTCCACTCTATGTGCAGACTTGTTTCACTCTTGGCTGACATCTGGCCATGCTTTGACCTGATTGTGGCTCAGATCTGGCAAACAGGAGCGAACTGCCCAAGTGCCAGCATTCCACGCAGTATGTGGGCCAGATGAACGTGTCGGGTGTGGGCCAGATCAACATCTTCTATCTGGACTACAATAACCCCTTTCCTGTCTTTCCCATCACTTACCCTGTCCACCTGCTCACCGGTTTCACATTTTCCTGATCAGCATTGTAGTAAATATTCTGGTCAACTTTCAGCCATTCCCCGACAGACTAGTGAGTGTACTTAGGCCTTAGCTTTTCAGCTGTTTGTCCTGTCTGCCAGGCAGATAACACTGCAAACAGGAAATCAACAAAAAGACATCTGACGCGGAGAAGTGCATTGAACATCTCCGCTGGAATTTCAAGTCAGAAAATCAGGCAAGATCCACAAAGTTCAACTTCACTGGCATAAACACACGCATACATTCTTGTCCTTATTCTCCTGTGTTTATAGTTTTGTTCATTAATTCATTAATCATTCATCGTTGCATGAATTTGTATGTCAAGTTATTATTACTAGATTTATTCATGGGTTTAATGTTTTCATTAATTTGTATGTTAAGGCGTTATTAGCTGTGTGTGTAATCAATTATTATTGATAATGCCCAGACCTTGGTAATGACTTAATTGTACAGGTAGTCATGTCATTAAATAAATGGTTTGAAGGTGTTACTCTCATTTAAGTGGGTACCAAAATGCTATTGAGGTTTAACACCCAGTACTACCAATGACAACTAGATGCTGGCCCAAGAAAAATCCATCACCCATCTTCTAAAATGCAATAGCCTCTAGCCTCAAGATGAAAAGCAGGCTACTGAGGTCTGAAAAGTAAGTGTACTGCTATGTAACTCCACACTTTCTTTTTTACAGATTTTGTTAGTATAATTTTGTAGTCTTCAATCCAAAACTTACTCCAGTGACATAATTTGAGGATATTTATCAGACTTCACAGAGCCCTTTGAAAACAGGCTTTATACAACTGTTTTCCACATATACAATAGTACTCCCCAACAGTGTAGGGATAACGTGCTAAAAAGGTAATGCAATACAGTAATACATTACTTTAAGCAGTAACAGAGTAATATAATCAATTTCTAATTTAATTTGCCGTAGTATTATAACAGTTACTAAATTCGGTACCCCAAATTAAGACCCGCACAGTCGCTGGCAATCCATGTTAAGCTAATTCAAAGCGGTTTATAATGATAGCCTATGCTAGCACATGAACTCGATGACTGAGAACCTTCATCAACATTTGACAAGTAACTTCAGTTGCTAGTTACCCTGCGGATTCATAGTACCAATTTTGTTTGGCCATTACTTGTGATCTGAAATAAAGTATTGTTTTGGCCTATGTGCAATAGTCCATCTGTGTTTGATAAAATACAAATGTATAAGCCTCATACTAGAGTATTTTCCCCACATGAACTGTTTGGCAGTGTGGGATGCATACAAGTTTTGAAATTTCTTTGGTTCAACAGACTGTATAGTTAACATCCAAATAAACATTTAATCCATCAAGGTAGTTGCATTCATTCTGAAATCAAGCTTTTTGTATCACTAACAGTGTAAGCAGTGACAAAATCATCCTAGAGTGGTGCTCTCCATATTTGACTAACCGCATTTAGTGAGACATTATAAGTGAGACACTAAATTCAGAACCACTGACCATCCACTCAAATAAAACATACAAATCCAAACAGTGAATAATTTCAGCAACACCATGTCTCATTCCTCTCTGAAGTATTGTTCTTTAACCCACCCTTATACTGTTTACCAGTCATTTAGGCTGTGCAACAGTCAATAATGGGTGAATCAAACGTTGAAACAGAGGGGTGGGGAAGGCTGACAGCATGGCAATGTCGCTCCATTTTAGCCTTTAGATCAGCCAGCATGTAACACAAAGTGACAGGCAAAGCCGACTCCAAAAATCAAAGCCTCCTCTAGCTTCAACATTCTGCGAATGGAACCATTTGAGTGGCTTAGAAAAACTTCAAAGCCAGGGAAAAGGGGACTTTTTTAATTTCAGATAAGGCCCTGGAGCTGAATGTGAACTGCTGGAATTGTAGAAGTTCACATCTTAATCGACGTGACCAGCTGAATTGAGGAGCAAAGAACTCATCTTCCGATTCCTGTTTTTCTTTCTGCCTGCTGTTTTTTTTCCCCCATTTCGTTTTTTTTTTTTTTTTAATTTGTATAATCGAAAGATGTTGCCAAACCTCAGTGGGTAGAGAGAGTCTGAGAATGTGGGTGTGTATTGATTTAAAAAGTGCTTTAGTTAGTGCAAAATACATTTACTTTGTTAAGCTGCAGTAGTATCATCAGCTCCATTGATTTCGACGTGATGCTGTTGTCATTATCAAGCCTAGATAATCCCTCCTAAGTCAGCCTTCCTGCATGAGCAGTGAAGTCAGTGGCTTTCAATGTATTACGCTATTGACTCCAGCTTGTTCTGCATCCTTCATGTGTGGCTCTGTGTGTGTGTGTGTGTGTGTGTGTGTGTGTGTGTGTGTGTGTGTGTGTGTGTGCGCTCATTCTAACTCCATTTATTCCTTTCCCTCTTTGAACTGAAGGCCTGACTAAGAAACAAAGGCATCAGTCATACATACACACTGTCACATTGTCCCAAATAATTAAGCCAAGAGGAGCAGGAGTAACAGGTCTACCATACAGACAGTGCACTGGCACTGACTTATTACCCAGGTGAAGAAACACCAGCAACCTTTCTGTTTTGATGCATTTTCTTGGTTACAACAGGAGCAAACACTTGACAAGCTCCCTGTCACATACATATTATTGCAGACATGTAACTGTGAAAAGAAATCATTTTCAAAGTCAACTTATTTTCTATTTATATACTGTAAAAAGTGCACATCTGTCTATAATCTGCTGCACTATGTATTCTGAACACACTAGCACTTTACTGCTTCTTTTTGCACTTCTGGTTAGCTGCTAACTGCATTACGTTGTCTTTATACTTGTAATGTGCACAATGACAATATGTTGAATCTAATCAAAGGCCTTTTTGTGTTTATCATTGACACTGATAAATGACTGGTATATTGCTTCAATAAGTAACATTTTCATAATACTTTACAAAATCACAATCAACAGTTAGAATATAGTCAATGTAACATTCATATTACATTCTTGATATAGACGTAGCAGATAAGTTCGGCTAGATGGGGCACTACGGCAAGACCAAAAATCTACGGTGGCCCTGAAGGGCAAATTACGACATGGTTACAAGCAAATTTCTACATCAAATAAGTTCAAGCAGTATATGAATCTTGGACTTCTTGAAATACATTTTTTATTCCACATCAAATTTGGGGGAAATATCCTTATTCTTTTCTCTGTTTAGGATTTTGACAGAGGATTAATTAAAAAGTACACAGTGAAAGTACTTAATACTAGTTATACAAGTATTCTAGGAAGTACTAAGTCCAGCAGTATATGAATCTTGGACTACTTATAGAAACTTTTTTTAATAATTTCACAACATGATAGAAGTGCGGTGTAAATTTTTAATGACTTGTGTTAACAGGTCCCAGGGATGGGAGAAAGCAGGTAAAGCAGGGGAATGAGGACATAGATGAGGTCATATGTCCACATCAAAATAATTCTTGATAACTTCGTTGGTGGAATCCATGTTTACATCCGAGCCGTGAACTACCTGGTGTAGCGTAATGCAGCCCTTCCCACCTGTTAAAAAGACGGACGTGCTTTCGTCCAATCAGCATTGATCCGTGTCATAGAAGGTACCTAACTTTTCTGGTAGAAGTTAAAGGGATACGGTAGAACCTCTGTATCCCTACGCATTAGCATAACTGGGCAACAGGTGATCTGTGAGCGGCGAAATACAGTGCGAAGCTCAGTTGCTGGACGAGAAGTTTACTTTCGATAAAAACAAAACTTAACTCTCCATATCCCTCCGCATTAGCGCAACTGCATAGGGATACGGAGGTTCTACGGTTGAGAAAATGCAGTGCCAAAAGAAAGGCCGGTCTGACGGCGATGTAAAGCGCTGTGAATTTTCCCTTTACAACGTACACTTGAACTGATATAGATTTTTTTTAGATGAGCCTTGTTTTAGGTGGTTAATTTCGCTTTTTCTCTGGACCCCGTTCACTGCAGTACAAAGCTGAGCGTCTGGCTGGAGCGGCTCTCTACTTCTCCAAACTGAGGCTGCGCTGATCGGTGATTACGGTAGGAAACAGACCGACTATAGATATGTACTTTATATGACCCCACTTCAAAAAACCAGAACTATTCCTTTTATATCTCTGTGTTTTTGTTAATGTGGTTGTGTTTTTCTTTTTGTTGTTGTGTTTTTGTTTTTGTGGTTGTGTTTTTGTTTTTGTGATTGTGTTTTTGTAAATGTTCTTTTTGCTAATGTTGTGTTTTTGTGATAGTGTTTTTGTAAATGTTGTTGTTTTTGTTAATGTTGTTGTGTTTTTGTGATAGTGTTTTTGTAAATGTTGTTGTGTTCTTGTTTTTGTGGTTGTGTTTTTGTTGTGTTTTTGTTTTTGTCGTTGTCGTTTGCCCTTCAGAGCCACCGTAAAAATCCCACGTGTAACAGCAATAGAAACAGAACCGGTAGTATGTGGTGCCTGTTGTAGAATAGCAATTAATTGATATATCGTAATTACAGCCTAGCCTGTATGTACATACGTCTGTTTGATGCTAAACCTGTTTGTGCTATATAAATGAATAAACTTGAAACTTCATTTCATGGGTAGGCAAGGTCAAGTGACAATGACCCAGTGGACTGGTGGTTCTATTACACAGTTTGGCATGATATCAAATTGATTTTCAACATCTCCAATTCTTTGATTTATGACTGCAAAACTAAGGACATTTCCCTCAGCCTCACCTGTACTTCTTTAAAAAATGTTTTAACAATTAATCTTTAAACTGGTAGTAAATCTTCTTTGTCTTTAGTAAAAAAAAAAATCTGCATTGCCACCTCTCTTACTTGATGTCATCACCTAAAAGCTGCCACCCTTCTTCCATGGAAACTGCAGTGAGGCTTGGTAGACAGGGCAAACAAAACTGTGCATGTGTCTCCTGGTATGAAGACAAGGCAGGAAATAACACAGGCCTTAAATTACAGTATATGGACCATTACTAGATGAAGAAAAAGTGAGCATATTAGTTGGAATGGATTCTTCTAAATGTGAAGAGCAGCTGTAAGACTTTCAGACAATGTAGCCATATCCTGTTGAAAAACAACAAAGAATCAATTCTCTCTCTCAGGCTAATTTCATTGGACTCTGGTGATAATGGACCAAGGATTTTGCTAATTTCCTTTGTGAGAAAACAGCCCTTTACTCCTTAAACAAGCTAATGACTTGGGCAAGCAGCCATGCACAGGCATCAGGCATAGTGCTGTTAACAATTGCTACATATTGCTCCATTGTTCAGGATAAAGTGAAAGGTGGAGGTCTGTTTGCTCACGCCTGCATGGCTCAATCACAGATGCAGTGGAAATCATTATTTTAATTAGTAAATATCCAAAAGAGATGTTCACAACTGTAATTCTCAAATCCCTTTCCTACAATTGTTTTCTTATTTATGTTAGAATGAATTTGAAATGAGACCAAAAAAGAATAACACAATTTAGCAGAATTTGACCTTTGCATTTTTAAAGACAGAAAACTTCACGTTAAAAAATTACCCTTTAACTAACTTTACTAAGAAAATGCACTGCTTTCTACTGACAGACCAATTATGTTTCTTTACATTGTCAGTTTCAGCTGAGTCACACAACCACTATAGGTGGTAGTGGGACTGTTCACTGCCACGTGGTCATACACTTGTCAAGCTGGAAAAAGGCAAGATAGTAACTTCTAGCAACTATATGTGCATGTATGAGAAAATAATATGAGTCTAATAATAAAGGGGTAGTTGAATGCCTGCAGCTTCTACTTTGACTGTTCTTTTTAATCAGTCTTTTATGCCTCTGCTTTCAGTCATTTGAGTATTTCTGCCATGCCCTGTTTCTACTGTTATACTTCACATTTGCTGTTCTGCAGGCTTACACCATGCTTACATAGGCATTTCAGATAAGAATGGACTGTACCACTTTGTGCCCCAGCTATATTGTTACTGGCCCAGTCAGACACCTCCATGGCTGAAAGCTAAGGTAAATGTGTAAGATGCAGTACTAATGATGGTCACTTCCTGTTGAATTAAAAAATCTCCCAATTTGTCTCTGCAAGTAATGAAGCAGTTTGACAAAAGGGAGCTGGATCTAAGGGCACCAGGCCTGTTGGTCATACCAGGTCTTTTGGCTTTTCTGGGCCTCCTGCAGGTTATCCTCTGCCTCCTCCCTGTACCTTGCCAGCCAATCCCTCATCTCCAGCACAAACTGCAGCCATAAAGCTGTTTGCATGAATTTGATTCAAAACCCGCTGATGCCTGCAACTTCATGGTAGGTGAAGAGCAGGAATGGCAGCCAAGGGTCCTAGTTCTTGCCAGTATCGATACATTTCTAAAGCATCTTTTTCAACATCTGAGTCAAACTTTCAACAAGACCATCTGTCTGTGGGTAGTATTGCCAAGATGCCCAGTTGCTTGTAAAAGTGTTGCATCAACCTGGAGGTGAAGTAGGTCCCCTGATCTGTCAGGATCTCATCAGGTATTCCCACTGTTGAAAAAGGTTGCACCAATGCACACAGCACAACATGAGCGCTGATCTTGCACTGGGGAAAGCCTCTAGGAAACAGGTAGCATAGTCACACACTACCAATTTGTACTGATGACCATTGCTGCTTCTTACCAAAGGGCCCACAATATCCATAGCAATCCTGTGAAATGGAGTGGAGATAACAGGAAGTGGCTGCAAAAAAGCTTCATTGCACTTGCGGGCAGTGCATGTTTTCTGACATGTTGGGCATGTGGCACAATATATCTGGATGTCTGTGTACATGGTGAGCCAGTAAGCATGAACCGATGCGCAGATATATTTTGTGACAGCCGAGGTGTCCAGACCATGGGATTGTGTGTGCCAGGGCCATGACAAGTGACCTACAGTTAGCAGGGACTAGCAGGTATTTATGATCATTATTAACTGTGTATAACACATCCTTGTTCACAATCAACCTTTCCCTCCCCACACAAGCACCCTTGGTTTCCTCTACGACCTTACCAAACAGATATTTCAAGATTTCATCACCCCTTTGTAGCCAAAAATATTGTCAAGTTCTGCCCACATTTAATTTGACAGAGAACTCTTTGTTTTGGGTTCCACTGACCTTAGCTGTAACTTAAAGTGGCTTTGGCGACAGGACTTTCATGGGCCTTTGGTGCCACCATCGAACAGACTATTGTCAAAGACAGGGAGAGGTTGAACAAAAGGTTCTTCTTTTCTTAGCACCTGAGTGTCACCCTCTCACGAAGTCTGGAAGCATCTAGGATGCTTGATCCACACAACGTACTGGCACCAGAGTCTGCCTAACCAGTGACATGAAGCTCCCACTGTCCAAAACAGAAGTAACCTGCCGGCCATTAAGAGTCACAGTTTTGTAGCAATGTAACCTTAGGGTTCACCATCCCCCACCTCAGGCCGGGGTGTATAGCTAGCTCAGGTGGGGTAGCTTTATGGGTCACACAGAGGCTTTGTCACCTGGCTGCTGACAATAAAAGCAAGTAAGGTCCTTACCAAATCCAAGATGGGTTGGGATAGGGCTGAGGTTACCTGGTTAGTCTCTCTCTTTGTTGGCTGGGATTGGGGTGGCTAGAAGTCTGTGTGCTTCACTGTTGGGACATCGGCCGGTCCTTCTTCTCCAAGCACTGAGGGACTGTAGTGCCAGCTTGGCAGCATTGAGTCCCCCCTCTGGTTCATGCTCTTTCACCTAGGTTCTCAACTCAAGGGGAAGTAACCTGAGTAGCTTCTCCAGGACAATAGTCTCCGCAACCTCCTAATTGGTGTGCAATTTGAATTCCTCAAAACATGAAAAAACAAGAGCGTAGTAAAAGGTATAGGATCAGTCTGTTTTATTATACCCACCTCCTAAAGTGCAAACAGTGTAAATATTTACTCTTACGCTAGCTTCAAAATCGCTATTTTTAAAACACTAAGAAGGCTCGACACAACATGAAACTTTGCTCGTAGTATCACCAGGGTCTCTACACATGAACACGAGCATTGAGAACATTGTTTGTATACACAGAGTTTATGAAAAAGAAGGTTTTTGAACAACTCACGTTAGCAGCTGTATCTTCGGCGTGCCACCGTCATAGCAGACAAAAAGTGTCGATCCCCGAGTGCGACCTAACAGGAAGGCTTGAGGAGCGGTCCACCAGCATAGAGTGCCCCAGCACTCCACTGAAAATGAGCTTGCATGAAAACAAAACTACGGTAAATCTTAAAAGTGCCTCTTTCATTGTAATTATGCTTTTACACGAAGGTTTGACTCATATACATTCACAAATAAAGCCTCGGTTGCTTTTTGGTGAGAGTTTCACTTTAACACTAAATTTGGGAAAACTGTTTTCAGTTGCAATGCTCCATACACTTGGAACATTTTACAACTTACATTATAACTTGACACAATTATAACTATAGGTCAGTTTAAGATTTTGATTCCAAACTACTCAGCATTTAAATGTAACCGTTTTTAACTATGTGCTGTTCTGTTTGGTTGTCTGTCATTTATCTTTTATTTCTGTTTGATATGTGCTTTGTCATGTTCATTTGCTTGCAGTTTCTTATCATTTTAAAACACTTCCATTTTATTTGTATTTCGTCATATTGCTTCTGTTCTGTTTTCATTTTTATGTACCCATTCTGTCTGTTGTTGTTTCTGTTTGTATCACATTTTTGCACCTCTTCTGTTTTTTATTTGTGCTCTCGCCATCATTCAAAATGAGGGCTTGCTGTCAATTATTTTTCGAGATTTAAATAAAAGTTGAATGAATGAATGTTGATCACGTGACCTACCGTATTTCTCCAAACAAAGAGGTCATGTGATTATATTAGTCCCAATTAAAGTAAGTTGCCGTATTTCAGTACATTCACAGAGCATTGTTTACTTAATCCAAATGAGTTTAATTCTGCCTCTACCAAATGCAGAAAGTGGAGAAAATCAAATCTAAACTATATTAATAATTTTGGTGATGAAGAACGGACCCTCGACAGCATATCCCATGCAAATGTACCACATGAAACACACAAACGTGGGGCGACACTTCCAAATGACCTGAGGTCCCCAGTGATACTAGTCCGATGTGAATAGGGCTGTAAAAATGTAGCTTTACTATAAAGATAACTGATATAATACTGAATGGACATGATTTTAAGTTGTCACAGGATGTTACATAGCTAGTTTTGTTGCTATGGCTTGCATAAAACGTTTTGCAATAGGTTTTCTCTGGGTGCTCTGGTTTCCCTCACCTGTAAGTAAGGGAAACCAGAGCACTCCAGTTTGTCCCCTTGTGCTGCACGGTAGCTGCCCACTGCAACAAATTTCCCTATGGGGATCTAAACAGGATAACTTAATCAGTCCGATGACATAATTCTGTTACATATATGAGGTTGATGTGTCGAGGTGAAAATAAAGCTGTTTTATCCAGTACATCGTTGTTTGAGAGATAAAGTATGTCTGACTTTTGCCCACATAAACACCTGTGCTTATTAACACCAGCAGACTGTGATTTCAACATTTGTCGAAAGAGTTTCAATATACCAAACAAATCAAAAACAAACAGAAGATTCCAACAACATCAAGTTGTGACATCTAGTTTGGCTCCACAGTTGGAAACTCTCCACAAGTCTCCCTACAAAAGATGGCCTTGTTTTTAGTGGTAGTTTGTTTTAATTCCAATATTCTTTTTTAGTTCAGTTGTAAAAATGATTTCTCAACTTTGCAAGATAGAGCATTGACAATTATGTTTATGTTATATTTCCTTGCACCTATAGTCTGTGCTTCCCAGTGTTTATTTCAGTATATTATTGTGTCTTTTCTACCTAAAGTGCGCATTTCTTTCTTTCTTTCTTTCTTTCTTGTTTTCTTTCTTTCTTTCTATTCTTTTTCACTAGAATAATGTACCATCCATTCCCAACCCCAAACATTGCTACCAATGTTAGAGGTAACACATAAAAAGGTAATACGCTGCAGTGCAAATACAAATTAGTAATATTATTAGATGGGTTAAGTATGTCAAGTAACATCTTCGAGGTTCAAGGTGATTTATTTGTCAACATAGTGCACAAACATATGTTTATAGCAATATATATATATGTATATATATATATACATATATATATATATATATATATTATATATATATATATATATATATAATATATATATATATATATATATATATATATATATGCTATAAACATATACATAAACATATACACCCAGGAAACAATTTTGTTCCTAATTTTTTTAATTAGCTTCGGGGTAAATGTAAACAGCAGCAACAAGATGGTGATGTTAATGTTATCAGCACTGTCCATTCACTTTGACTGTGTGTGAGCACCAAGCGCCAATGATGGGAACACAGAGTCACCTCTCCTTGTCATAATAATATACTGTGTTGCCCAGAAGGATACTGTTTTGCTATTGAGCACCCAGGTGTGAGCCAATCCATTGAGCAGCTAAACACAGATAACTCTAACACTGAATGTCTTGTGATTATATACATTTTTCTTTGTTGAAGACTATAGATGGCATAGAGTTAGATACTGGGACGAAGGATGGTCACTCAGTCCGTCTTATGAGAATTGCTTACCTGGCGCATAGACCAAAAAAGTTACTAGCTTCCAGGTTTTCTTCCTGTTTATGTGATCCACTGAATATGTGCTGTCAAGTTCCTCCTGCTGGCACTGCTCATGAGTTCCCACAGGGTCCAAAGACTTTACATTGTGATGATGTCACAGATTTTTAACTTCAAGCTGCTGTTTGCTGGACTACTGACAGACTCCGGCATGGCATGTGACTAATGTAACAGATACGTCATTTGTGTGTTTCTACAGTTTACTGTATCTCGCAGTGTGATCACATCAACAGACTCCTCTCACAGTCAGTCCCAGAATGTCATACAGAATGGAAAACTTAGGTGAATTGAAACTGGTGACAGAGTGCTAATTTTATCAGACTAATATAACGGATGTATTTTTACAAATACAATCTGGTTTGGGGCAGATTTTAAGTCGTATTGCCCTGAAATACAAACAGTTTTCATGTGCAGAGTTTGCTGGGCTTGCCGCCGTGTTCTGCCTCGCCTGCAGCTGCTTAGCTTGTTTCATTATGTCAAAGTGTAGCAAAACAACCCTGTAGCAATCATAATCCTGTAGTCTGTAGCAGTCTTTGGAAAACTCCAAAGAAAATTCCATTCCTGTGCTTTCAAAGACAGGTTTTCACACTTCAGAGATGGCTGACTTAGTAGCTGCAGGCAAGCGCCAGGAACCCACACAGCATCCACACTACAGAGGAGAAATAATGCAGTCCTCTGGACACGCGGCAAAAATATTTGCTTTGGAGCTGCAGCAGGAGACACGGGGAAGTTCTTTAACCTTGATGTAATCGCCCGGAGTGACAGAGCTCCCCACATGTCTCTAAAGTGAATTGTGGATTAGTCTGCATTCTGATGAGTGCAGAAGACTGTATAATCGTCTGAAATATGTGCTGCTCAGAGATTCTGTGGTCATGTATTGAGGAGGACTTAAGTGCTGTAGGCTGCAGCTTGTCACATAACTACTTACTGTTAATATCTGAGATGCAGAGTTATGAATAAGATAAACACATATGCAAATTATTGCTCATACTGTATGCAGAGCCTCCCACTAGCTTTCACAAGTGTAATTATAATTCATGTACAGTACACACACACATATGCACACATACACACATATTCCACCCTCAGCTTGTACTTCTCTGCAGCTCATGGTGCCTCTTAATCCCCCTCACACACTGTGAAGCTCAGTAGTCTGCCTTGACTCACTCTCCCTATCTTTTTCCTTCTTTGGCCCGGTTGATGTTCAGCATGCATATATATATATTCCATTTCTATATATGACTGAGGCCTTTGCCCTCCATCTGTTTTGATCAACAGGTCAAAAGATTGGGATTCTTGTGTTCTTTGGTAGCAGTGTAACTGTGTGAGTGGATGGTGCTGCTGCTGTGGCATGTGTCCTCACGTCCTTTTTTGAATACAGATAAATGCTGATTTTGCGACAGCACATTTCAACCACAGATTATTGTTCAGCACAACACATCTGCTGGCTGAGAGCATTTCTCTCAACCTGTCATCAAACAAATTCTCTGCTGAAGGTAATAAAATCAAGCTGTCACAATAAAAAGCCCACATGCCATCTCTCTAAAGGAAAAATGTTTTTGATTCAAAAGGTTGATTTATTACCAAGTCAGGCCACTACAGAAAAAAAAAACTATTTATTGTGCACTTTGCCTTACTATTGGCACTTTAATGGGCTGTAACCTAGCTCACAATGGAGGATATCATGAATGACAAATTGCAGGTGTATGTGCATGTATTTGCGTTATCCTCAATCAAGCACAAGTCAAACACAAACGGACAGACAATTATGATTATACATATATATATATATATTATACTTTTAATCACTTCTCTTATTATCTTGTTGTTGCCCAGAGTTAAATGAGAAATCTCATGAATCTCATGCCCATGTGCTATGTATGAAGACCCAGGACCTGATTAGCTTAGCATGAAGACTAGAAGCAGGGGGAAAACTCTAAAACTCATTAATTGCCACTGTATGATGTTTGTTTAGTCCATAAACATTTTGAAATGAAAACTCTTGATGTTTGTATAGGGACGACAGCATGCCTGTCAAGTTATATTTGTTTATATTTTATTATATTTATTATATTCTATTATATTTGTTTATATTTTATGTTTTATATTATATGTTGTTCGTTCAGTGTCTCGTCCAGGGTCCCTGCTCTCTAATTCCTGCTACTACTGTTTTTGGAACCAGTAATGCCTTTCACTTTTGTGCATTTATTTTAGAAGCTGACAATATGGGCAATACAGCAATAATTTACACATATGTAGGAATCAAATTCCAAAAAGGCATGGACCAACCCATAATACAAAGAAAACGTGATTTTGTATCTACACCCCCGATTACACCTGGCATTGACATGCATCCTGGATGATCCAATCACAAGTAGACAGCTCTATGTGCAGATGTTAATGCACCTCAGACATTCAGAAGGCATCAAGATTCAACGCATAGACATCAATCAGAGGTGATCTGGGCTACATTTGGCCACATCCTGTTCTGCGTATGCACATTTGTCCGAGGGCCTCACTCAACTGATGTCTTCTGTGAAACAAGAGGAAGAATCCCTGACGACAGGCAGAATAGATTCTCGTACACATTTAATGGCCCTCCAATTTCCATTTGGTTCACTGTAATGCATATTCTGTGTTCGTGTTCTCTAACTTGTCATGATAAGAAGGAGATTCTCCATTTCAACTGATTTCACCATTGAACTAGTAACCAAGATATCCCCAGACTCCCTTAAAATATTGCACCATTGTGTAAGTTGATGAGTTTGGAGAAACTTTATAAACTTTGCAAAATGCTTTCTATGACAAATTCCTAAGTGTCCAGTAAAATCAGCAAATGTTATACAGGAACATTTATTTCTTTGCGTAAAATCATTATCCGTTTCCCTAGGTGATGTTTGTGCTTACTGCACATAGAGCAGGGAAGTGAGATCCAATCACAAGTAATCACTAGGATCAGTGTAATCAGAGCCTTGGACTGGCACTAGCTTTGTATCTCTTTAATTTTGGTGTTGAACAATGGTTATGAATTCCACTGGCGTGTTCACATATTGTTCTTTCACATTTTGTCAGTACTCCATAATGCCCTTAACTTTGTTGTAATTAGAGAAATATTGATGAACCATTACAAGTGCAAAAAGTGCATCTGCGTTTGTTTGTCTGCAAGTGCCTATCAATTTACAACCAACAACTTTGAAGTTGCCATTCATTCTGACAGGTTTTTAGAAGCAGCCAGGCTATCATTCTTTCCTCAGAGCAGCAGAGAGCCTTTGATAGCATTGATGTCAGCAGCTCTCATTCAAATGAATCCCCGCACTGCTCTGCAGCATCCAAGTCTCCTGAAGGAACACTGCTGCTGGTCATGCAAAGCACTCAGTATGTCTTTACCAAATGTATTAGTGGTCTTACATCCAGTGTCTGTGGCCATCTGTCGGCATCGGCCCGCTGCCCTCTCTGAGGTCTCCAATGCCAAACCAATGCCATGCCGCCTGCTGGAGCTGCCACTGAGCCAGAGTATGCATTGGCACACACTGAGATGCACAGGTGTGTATGTAAACATGTGAAACACACATGCTGTACACACATTCATTTACATACAGAATTAAGCCATAAGGTATATCAGTAACAAAACAAAGGGCACACAGAACTTTTGTGAATTAACCTAAAATTAAATAAATATGCACACCAGATATCATTCTGTGAAAAATGCTAAAATATTTTAGAAAGTGATTCTAAGTGACTATATTTAGCTGCATATAAAAAAACAACATGTAATCCCCCACCTGTCAGGGCATATAAATTAGCAGCAGGTGCCATTGAAAGGTGAAAAAGACTAATTAAATATTTTTCAATGGAGAAATTCCCACAGAGGGGTCACAACATCACTGCCATAGTGCCTGTGCAGTATTGCACAATATACTGTTACAGCAAAGTAATATGATTATAGGGCTGACTACCATGCAGCTGAGTTAATGTGTATTGTATATTTTGTTTTGATGCTTATCACCAGGAGAATATTTTTTTCAAAACATTTCAGTGGAGAATTAAAAACAATGAGTTATCATCACTAACCTTGGACCGAAGAATTTTCTTAAATTCCTCCATAGTTCAACTAAACCATAGCCTTTTGCCTAATTCTTTTCTAACACTGGGAATCCACATCTGTATAATATTGTGAGAGGGCATACTGAATTTGAGTTGCGTGTGTGTTGAGGTGAACATGGTCTAGGTGCGGCTGCAGGAGAGAGAGAGGTGGAGAGGGCTCAGGAGAGCAGTGCCAGGTGAGTGATTGACAGAGCTGGCACCTGGTTCCTAATCACCATCTCCCTTTATATGCAGTAGTGTGCTGGACCTCAGATGGAGGATGCAGGGGAGATGCAGACGGAGACGAACAGACGCATGAGACGCGCAAGACGCGTTCGGTCCCCTGAGGCATATTATTTGGTGTTAAGTCGGTTGAGTCAAATAAAGACTGTCTAAAAAGCAGAACTGTGTGCGTGAGGCCTGTTGATTTATCCAACGTGTATATGTACACAAAACAAAGGAAAAGACCAAGGAGGGATTAACATGGTTAACATGGTTAACATGGCTTCAGACATGCTGTAAATGAACAGACTACATGCACTGTGATCCAAATACACTCCAACATTAGAGAGACATTTTGGACATTTGTTTATACATACATATTAATACAGCTCCCTACTCTGATATTCTTGTATGCAACTACACTCCCTCTCCTCTCCACCTCCTAATAAAATGTCCCATCAGACTCTCTCTTCTAAGGACCTGATAATAACAGTGTTATGCCATTTGTGTTGGATCTAGTTTGATTTCATGTTCTCGTCATTCAAGATAGGAGATCTCTAGGCACAAGATCATGAACCTACGGAGCCCCACACATGACATGGTCATAAAAATTTGAAATTGTGGCCACAATATAGCTATAACGTGCCCACGAAATACTCATTTGTAGCCACAAAATACTAATTAATAATATTGATATCACCAAATTGCTGCTGACACCATCTACAGGGTTACTCAAAGACTCTAGTCCCTTTTCCCTGATGCCCAGTGCTTGGTAATGGGAGAATTTGATAATTGCAAACTGACAAAACCCTGAATCTTTGCCAGTACATCACCTGACCTACTAGTGGTGTTGATGTTACTGGTCATGAAGTCATTTGAAAGGCTGGTCATTTTACGATCAGATTTTCTGCGGAATCAAATGCAGAGATTGGAGACAGTACGTTTCAGGAGGCAAATATTTATTTTGCAATGAGGAGTGTTGGGGCGAGCCCAAGTGAGAAAACCAGGCAGACAAGCAGGCAGACAGGCAGGTGGTAGGCAGGCAGGCAGGCAGACTAGCAGGCAGGCAGGCAGGCAGGCGGGCAGGCAGGCAGGCAGGCGGGCAGGCAGACAGGCAGGCAGACGGGCAGACAGGCAGGCAGACAGGCAGGTGGTAGGCAGGCAGGCAGGCAGACAGGTGACAGGCAGGCAGGCAGGCAGACGGGCAGACAGGCAGGCAGGCAGACAGGTGACAGGCAGGCAGGCAGGCGGGCAGGCAGACAGGCAGGCAGGCGGGCAGGCAGGCAGACGGGCAGACAGGCAGACAGACGGGCAGACAGGCAGACGGGCAGACAGGCAGACAGACGGGCAGATGGGCAGACAAGCAGGCTGGCAGGTGGTGTAGATCAGAGCCAGTGAGGAGAAATTCCGAGGAGCAGTCGAGCAGGAACAGAGCGAAGAGGCGCTGAAGGTTTGTGCAGGGCGAAGTAACACACAGGAGCATAAGTACAAAAGCTAACACTAGCACAAGAAAATACTAAGTACATGAACCTAATATTAGAGGCACAATGTGATCACCGCACGGGACCGAAAATAATCTGGCACTGAAGCAGTGAAGAGACCAGGGTAATGTAGACTGGACTAGGCTGATGGGCTGATGAGGATCAGGTGCGCCACTCTGCTGCTGCTGCCACTGCTGCTGCCACACCTACAGACACCCACACTGGGGAAGGAGCAGGTGATGGAGAAAGAAGGGGGAGAAGGTAAAAGGGGTATAAACACAGAAACAGTCCTGGCATGTGTGTCCTGGCACATTATTTTGGGATTTCTCATCTACGTTTAATACTATTTAGCTACATGTCTTAGCTAGGACATTGCTTTTTTATTTTAATCTTAATGTAAATTGTGTGAGATGGATTGTAGATTTTTAACGTGTAAGTGTCAGATGATGAGAGTAAATGGCTTTGTGTCAGAACGGCGCTCCTCTTCCTCTGTAGAAGCCAGCGTGAGGACTGGCACATCCTGAAATTCTCCTGATGATAGAGTTAAATACAATTAAAAGATATGGTCAATGACTTTAGAAGGGAATTATCTTAATTAAATGAACTGGCTTTGAATTTGTAGAACATTATAAATATCTCGGAACAGTCATTTGTAACAATATGGAATTTGATGCAAATTCTGAGGCAGCCTGTTTGAAGGGACAGCAGCGTTTGTACTTCCTGAGGAAGTGAAATGTTTTCAGTGTAGATACGAAAATGATGTCTTTGTTTTACAAGACATTTATTGAATTTGTTCTTACTTTTTCTGTCATTACTAATAACCTGAACATCAGGGACAAAAATCAACTAAGCTATTTTGTGAAGGTGGCTGGTAAGATTAGGTCAGGTGTCCCACAGACCGCCCTGATGACTATCTTTGACCAGCTCTCCACACAAACCACTCTTCCCTCAGGTCTTAGATTTAGAGTTCCACAGTTCAGGTGTAAGAACTCCTTTGTTGCTTGTGCAATAACCCTGCTTTATCCTCACATGTAATATGGTATTTTAAGGATTGTTTTGTTGTCTAATTGCAATGTACAGCAAAGATGTGTGTACTCTTTGTTTTTGTAGTCTTTATCTGTACTTTTTATCTTGTGCCCCTGACTGCAAATCAAGTTTTCCCATTTGAGATCCTAAAATAACAAAAATAAACTAAAAATGTGAATACTTTAGGAACTTAAGTGTAAGTGTTGGCCCAAAACACTCACTCTGTGTGTGAGAGCTGCTCCAGCTCAGCATCTTTCCCCTTCAGCACAAAGATCTCCTGCTCCAGCTTCTCCAGAGATGCTCGGTCTCTATTCACTTCAGTTTCCTGCTGGGATCTGACCTGCTGCTTCACATCAGAGCGTCTTTTCGCCGTTTGATGGATCAGCTCAGTGAAGAGCTTCTCACTGTCCTCCACTGCTTTATCAGCAGAGCACGCTCACAACTTGTCCTGGATTCTCTGCTGATGGTTTTGTCAACTCACCTTGAGCTCTCTTTGCCGCTCAGTTCTTTCTACTGTAGCTGTCACTGTGTCATGGCCTTTATGTTCGTCTCTTACCATGAAACGTGCAGAGGTTCTCCTGGAGCTTCTTGGGGCTCTACCAGCTGTGTGTTTTTCAAATGTGGGTGATTCATACTAAAGTAGTAGGTGTTTCTCACAGTAAGAGGCCAGACAGACCTGACAGGAGGAAGGCTTTCAGTTTTCTTCCAGTGTAGAAATCAGAGGCCACATCTTCAGGTCCAGCATAGCAGTGATCAGAAGCAGCGAGAGCTTGAGTCCAGTCTATGTCAGTACCTCCATTGAAACTGCTTACATTCTATTTTCCCAGCAGGACAGGCCTTGGTATGAAGATCTCCCCACATTGAAGGCAGCTGTGGATTTTCTTCTCACGAGGAACAGCTGATAAACTTCACTGATTATTTTAAACTCCTGACTCGCCGACAGGATCGGTCAGCATGTAACGTTGATTAATGTTTTGTGTTCTTCTATACATCGAAGGGTCTTTGACTATAGACAAGCTTGTTGTTGGCAAATCGTGTTGCTTTCTGCTGCCTCAAGAGAGCAATCCACCATCAGTGCACCTGACCACACCTCACTCTAACACGCCTAGGGGTCTACAAGTGGGTGCAAATACATTGGCTATTTCAGTGACTTGAGACTTGTCCTTAAAAGACTCAACACTTGACTCAGACTCAAGATTTTGGACTCATGATGAATTTTATTGTGTTGAGGACCTGAATGTCATACCCTCCCTTGTTATTATGCTCAACCTTTCACATTCGGTGTGCACAACCATGGCCAACTGAGCAGGTTAGATGAGTGGCATAGCCTATAGGCAAAGGAAATCACTGATGCTTACACATGATCTTATGAGTGACTTGTTGGAGACTTATGGTCAATGACCTCGCTATAAAGTGTCCTGTGGTAGCACCACCACACTTTTGGAACAGTGTGTTACTACTCCAGTCGACGTCATCTTGTGTGTATGAGAAAATGCACGAGGCCAGCAGTGTTCAAGCCGCTCCATGACGTCATCTTCCAAGAGATCGCTTCAACTATCTTGGCTCTCTCTCTACGCTTGCCAATTTGGCTCTCTTTCTTTGTCTCTCTGACACACACACACATACATACATACACACACACACACACACACACACACACACACACACACACACACTTACTGCATGCTTGTTTTTTGCTTGAGTTTGTCTTAGTGTTTTTTCATAGACTGCTGTAGTTGATTGATAGATGTTTGTTGGTTGGTTGAAGTATTACTGATTATTGATCATTTTGCTAACCTAAATTAACTGTACTATCATATAGTACAGAGCGGTTTTCTGTGATTATTCTGCGTATGTGTTATGTTAACTGTTGGTTGTGATGATCAGTGCTCAGATTCATTTCCTTCACTGTTCCTTCAATTCTAAATATTTAACAAATATTTACATTTAAGGTGAGCTCTTCTTTTGTGACTGTTTTCGGTCTGGTCATTGGTCCCTGATTCCAGGGTGGTGCCCCGTTTTAATGATTTATTGTAATTATTCATTTCTAATAACAACACCTCCCTTATCATCAGTTTCAACAAATGCATGTCAGAATCAGAATCAGAATCAGTATTCCTTTAATGTCCCACAAACGGTGGGAATTTGTTTGCCACAGCAGCCAAAGGACAATGATATTACAAACAACAATAACAATAGTGAAAAATAAACAATATATTATATATAATATAATTAAAAGGTAAGAAATAAATAAAATAATAAGGTATAAAAAAAAACCAAAAGAAATCTGTGTGTTTTGCAAGCAAAATAAAAAGCAAGCTGTAACTCCGTTTCCCCATCAACGCTTGAGAGTTTGAGCAGTAGCTGAAACAGTCAATACAAATCCATCAGGTTCTTGTGTAATTGAAACGTAAGTTCTTATACATCTTAACAGGAGATAAACTAGTCCACTCAGCTCATTATACCCTTTGGCTCAGCTATTAGACAGAAAGCTTATGTTAGGCTAGCAAGATTCAAAGTAACTAACATATGGTCGACAAACATTAAATCTAAATTCACAAGACAAGATAAGCTAGATAACCAGCCATGTCACTGTCCCAAAATCAATAAAAATCTTCTTGAACAAACGAGTGTCCAGCTGCCTGGAGTAGTGAGCTCAGTGGTGAATGTGAATGTGGAAGGCTCGCTTGATCCAGTGCATTCAGAGGGACAATGTAGCAGCTGTAGCAGGAAGTAAACACTGATAAAAGCAGCTTTTTAAAATCAAACAGGGTTACTCACCTATTCATGAGTCGCTCATTTTGTGGACACTTTAATTTACTACACTCTTGAATGTAGGCCTCTTCCAATCCAATCCAATCCAACTTTATTTGTTAAGCACTTTAAAAACAACCAAAGTTGACCAAAGTGCTGTACAGGAAAAATAAATAAGACATCACAAACAGACATAATAAAGCGCAACATACAACAATACATTAAAAGGCATAAATCATGAGTAAAAATGCAATAAAAGTAATAAAAATAATAAGGAATAAAATCAAGAAGATCAAGTCGACCTCTTACTAGTGTCAAAAGCTAAGGAGAAGAGATGGGTTTTAAGAAGTGATTTAAAAACCGACAAAGAAGAGGCCTGTTTAACGTGCAGAGGCAGATCATTCCACAGTTTAGGAGCCGACACAGCAAAAGCACGGTCCCCTCTGAGCTTCCGCTTAGATTTAGGCACACTCAGGAGCAGCTGATCATCTGACCTGAGAGAGCGGGCGGGTATATAAGGGTGTAGAAGCTCAGAGAGGTAGGGCGGGGCAAGACCATTCAGGGATTTAAAAGCAAATAGAAGAATTTTAAAATGGATCCGAAATGGAATAGGCAGTCAATGCAGTGAGGCTAAAATGGGGGAAATGTGCTCATATTTACGTGTGCCAGTTAAAAGACGGCTTGTTGCAGCTTTGGTGTTACAACGCCTCCCTGTATTGTTCAGAGGATGATGCACTGAAGGACAACACTTTGTGCTGTAAATACGATATTCAGATTTTTCTTTTTCATTGAATTTATTTCATATTTCATTTACATCAGGGGGGATTTCATCTGAGTTTGCTCAAAGTTTGATTTCTTACTGCCAAATATTGTTAGTTGTCACTGCTTGCAAAGTTCCTTTGTGCCTGTTGCCGTATGTTTGTGATGGCTGTGAAATAGTGTTTTGTTTTGTATGCTGCTCAAAATCAGTCACAATATTACTAAATGTTTTCCAAATCCTTTTCCGAAGCTCATTGTTATCAGTGAATAACTGTGAGTCCTAATACATTAGGACAACTTTGTAGCCCTCTATATGCGCCCTGGCCACCATTATTTTGTAGACTGTTCACAGTAAAGTTAAGGCACACAACACTTTGAGTATTAGAATTTTCTCTGAGAAAAAATAATCTGAATGTTTCTTTTTCATCCCATTTACCTTGAGAAGAAGAACTTACAAAACATTTGTAAAAAGCAAAAAGGCATTCCAGCTCATAATCGTATCTGAATGGGGAGTATACTGTATATGACCAAGGATGCTCCTAATAACTGCCCTGCTGTGCATGTGGTGAAGTGATACTGCAGCTTCACAGAGAACTGCAAGGTCAATTAATTGCTTCTTATTCAGGCCATCGATTCCATAAAGTGGTTTGGCTGAAAAGGCAATTTCAGAAACTGATCCTGACAGTTAACTTTGGCTCAACCTTCGAGGCAATTTAGAACTGTTTAGGATGGGTCAATAGGAAATATTTATCTTCATATGAATTAATTGCATGATCAATACTTGGAACTTATCTTTTTCCCTGCCATGTTCTCATATACAAAGAGATCACAGGAGGCTGGAGCTTTCTTACACACATATACACACCCTTTACAATCTCTCTGTATTTTATTCTTTATATCCCTCGACCCTCTTGTTCACTTTTCCTGTCTTTAAGAGAGCTGAAAGACAATCCCAGGAGCAATTAGTGACGATTAAAGCAGGGGTAGCTTTGCAGCAGATCTTGCTTCATCTATCATACAACCCTCTGTCCTCATACATCTATTATTATTCTGAAGCCCAGAACAGACGATCGAGACAGAGGAGGAAACTAGTGCCCTTAGGTTAGTGTCCAATCAGTCCAACAAAGGTAGACGGACCAAAGCAAGGCCTGTCGTAACTTTCTCTCCGAGCAGGTCTCAGTGTGTGTTATTAATGATTTATTGAGGAGGGGCTGACTCAGTGGTCCGGGGCCTAAGGCAGACAAAGGTATGGGGCCCTCCTAACCTGCACTTTCTTTTTGTATCACATCTTTTCATGGCATGGTTGAATTGACAAGCTGCGAACATTTCTGTGATCGATGTTACGTTTCATCCATTAGAAGAGAAATATGGTAAAAGGGACTCAGGTAAGGAAAAGGGGTAAAAACATGCCCAACTCTAAATGGATGAGTTTACCCAAAAATAAAAATTCAGTCCTAATGTATCCACTGGCAGCAGATGTAAAGTCAGGTTTCGTAGACCCTTAGAATTTTCTGGAACTTCACAGCAAAGTTCTTGATCTTGATCTTGAGGCTTCAAGAGACTTGAATTCAGTGACAAACTGTATTTTATGTTTTTCTTTATTTTCCTTGTTTATATTTTGGTTTTAAGAATGTAATTTACTTTCAAGGCTGTTTTGCTGTGAAGCTCCAGATATGTTTTATGGACTACGCTTCTCCCAGCTTTCTATCAGAATTTGGGGGAGGAGCAGTATTAATTATTTATTAATTTTAAAATAAAACTGACGAAAAATGTTCATCAACGACTCGTTTTCCATGACTGAGATGAGGCGATGTCAAGTTAAAAATAGATCTTTCATAATTAAAACTATGACGAAATGTTTGTTTCGTTTTCGGGCATGACGAAAGGACAGGACTAAAATGTTAATGATTGGCTGTCGGACATTTAAAATGTATGATATTTTAGCCCAATTGTTGTCAGTCGAGCTGTCTAGTTTGTCTGTTAAAATACAATGCAACCCTTTCATTGGTTGAATTGGTTGAGGGGTGTGTGCGCTGTACAGACTCCCAGGATACCAGTCATACAGTTGATGATGCCAGAACCGACAGCAAGTTTGACCTGATGGCTTTGAAGGAAAAAGGACTTGGTCGAAAAATATAAGGGGACGTGTTGAACACACTTTATTTATAATTTGGCCGAAGGGAACACCCAACGTATGGTTGTAATGGGAGATGGATAGAAGCTCTGCTGCTATAAACTGTAGATGAAGGAAAGATGTAGATGTAAATGTAGGAAGAAGATCACCAACCTGAACATACATCTGAGGGCGCGCCACGCTGCTGTTTATGCCACAGTAAGTTAGCTTACAAACGTTAAATGAGTCCTAATGTTAACTAAGCATACATTTCTTAATGTGAAGTCAGTGTTACTGGGCAGTGGGCTATGTTTTCTTGTGGCAACTCTGCAAGCAAGCCTGGAAGTCCCTCTGATTGCTTATCAGGCCAATGTTTTGTGTAATGTACCATCTATACCTTAATAGATGTGTGTTTACTGATGACTGGCAGCACTCACAGGTAGCCTTTCAATTCAGGTCATATTTTAAGCAACACTAATATAACAAGGAGAAATATGCATAGATCTGGGTTCACCATCTGGCTGCTTTGTGGCATTAATGATGATTAAAAAGTAATCATCAAAAGACCAGGACTCAATCAACATGCAGCTCAGCAACACTACCACTGAGAGTATGAGGAATATTGGTTTATTGCCTGTGCTCTGAGAAATTTCCAGTGCCTCATCGAATTGATATTGATATTTAAAAATTCTTCATTGTTTAAGCAAACACGGTATTCTCAAAGTCACTCTATGAAGCTGAGGCGGATTATTCTGTTAGCGCTCAGAGGCTGCTGTTGCAGGGCTGTGAGCCATCTGTATTTCTTGGGTTACAGTTTTCATCAGGTCAGTTTCTCTCCTCTACTCCTCTGATGCAGGTTTGGTAGTCAGATATGCAGGTTTACCACCAGGTTGGACTCACTCATCTCCAGCGCATCTGTGCACTCTTTATGTCAGGCCTGGGCTTGAAAGAGGACTCAGATGCAGAGTAGGGACGATTAAAGCAGGCTTTTATTCTGAAAGTATTTCTTTTCTTTTCTCTTAAACAGAGTGACAAATGAACAGGCTATGAAAATCTCTTCCTAATCTAGAACAAGCGAAGAAACAACGAGAGACAAAACACACAACAGCAAAGGTCTAAATAACAGAAATTCACTCCAAATGAGGTAAAGAAAAGGGCTAAGAACTAAACTACTCTGAGACACTTAGCAATGAAAACTTATAACAAAAAATCACTCCAACGGAGGTAAAGAAAAAGGCTTCAAACGTAAACTACGCTTCAGGACTGAGCTGTAAAAATTATGAAACAAAAGGGCACTCCAACGGAGACAAACCAAACGGTTATAAACTTAAACTGGCTTCAATACTGAGCAGAAAACTTACAAACAGATATCACTCCTCTAAGGGGAACAAGAAGCACAAATACAAATGAGGTAAACGTGGCTTGGAACAAGACAAGGACTGTGAAGACTGGCTGGGGTGCACGGCTGGTACGAGACACTCTGGCACAGGACAAAGGGAGACACAGACTATAAGACACATGAGAGTGATGGGGAACAGGTGGACACAATCAGGAATCAGAAGGAGACGTCAGATGGTGACACAAGAGGAAGAGCAAGTGACCTGAAACGAGAGGAGAGTTACCTTTCAAAATAAAACAGGAAGTCACGACACAAAAACCCAGAACGAGACAACCCTCACCGCGGTGTGACACTTTAAGCATTTGGCTAAATGTGACTTTGCCATGGCCACAGTGACATATTTGGGCCCTGTGGTTGGACAGGGTTGCGTGGCTCCAGTCAAGGTTTTTGGGCTGAGTTGGTTCTGCTGTATTGACTTTGTTTATTTGATTTTAATCTGTCTATTATTCCAACAGTGAAATGCTCGACCAGCGGGCTACCTTGACAACCTGAAGCCAGATTCTTCAATCAAAAGTCAAGAGGATATTTTGGATTTAAGGATCTCATCGAAAATGTAATTCTCTTTATTACAAAGGCAAAATAACACAATTAGATTTAAGACCTTGTCCTGATTTCTGACTGCAGAAAGGGATGATTTTTTTCTAACTGGTTGAATGACAAGCGGCCTAAGTAAGATGCTGTGTATCTTGCTTTGAGCTCTTTGATTTTATAGGCTTTGACGCTCCTTGTAAGGCTTTACTTATCTCCCTGACTTATTCATTTCTCTAAAAATGGCTTGTCTGACTTTCCATTTCTGTGATTTTCTTGCATCGTGTATTCCTGACTTTGTCTCTCCCTACCTTGAACAGTGATTGTGTCCTGCTATGACCGGTTCTGCTCTTCTAGACTGTAATTGGACAGTGTGTAGGAGACAGGGAAACAGCTGCACCGTAGTTTAGAGCCCTCTCTTAACAATGAATGCGTTTTGCCATCAAGATCAATGTGGGTTCTCTCATGCATAAATATGAGCTCTGCCTTTTTTCCGACATTGTGGTAAAATGTTTGGACATGAGGAGGCTGAGAGTTCGAGACATAAATAGCCAATCTGAAATCCTGGTCCTTGTACAAAAAGCACGACATTTGCACAATGTAAGTTAAGCAGTGTGGCTCTCTTCCTGCCTATAGATGTGAAGTGGAAGTGGGAAAGGGTGGGAGGGAAAGACAGATGGTATAAGATATGATTGACCAACCAGCGGAGGGAAAGAAGTAAAGTCAGAGAAATGGGATGAGATACCGTAGAGGACGAGGGAGAGCAATGTAGCAGCAGCTGCAAAACTGTTTGCTTGAGAGTGCCTTTTAATCAGCAGAGAAAGCACTGGTGAATTGGATAAAATGTTATCTGGGAGCTGGAAAAGTGGAGGTAGAATTTATGGTACATTATGTTCCCCCTATAAACAAGTGCTCGACGAATTTTAGCTTACAGAAGTCATTCATCACACACAGCTCAAAGCACTCCTTTCTTTTCTTTTCTTTTTGCACGCCGGTTGGAACTCTGCCCAGACTGATTTGGGGCTCCAAACACACAGAGCACTTCGAAAAGTTAGAGGCAGAGAACAGCACTTTTTCATTGTTTCAGAAGAGATTCATTGAAACTAGATTTTTCTTCTTTATCTGTTATAAACATATTGTGTTATCTGTGGAGACGCGTCCAAACATTTGAAAGCACCCACTTATGAAGACACTGTGGGTGCTTTTCATTATGCCAACTTAAACATTCTCCTGTCCTCTCTGCTCCTGTGACCTGTAAATCGTTCCCACTCCGTCATCAAGAAAGCTCCTTTAATCCCTGAAATCAAGGAGCGAGGAGAGAGGAGGAGTTTAGAGCTGGGGAACATCGGTGTTCCCTTGCTTTATTCACTCCCATCTCTTCCACATGTCTCTCTCATATCCTCAGTGAGAGGAACTAAGACAAGAGGAGGAGACACATTACCTGCCACAGTCTTTAATTCTGTGGCAGGATGGCCTCAAGTAGCCATTTAAGGAACTGCAGTGCATGGCACTTCCGCATTGGCTTCATTTTTTAACTCTCAGATGTAGCCTTTTGTCAAATACTATAGCTAAAACTGCATTTTTCAGTAGGGAGCTCCAAACAGGACATTATACATTGGTAAACTGTTGAACAGTCCTACATCTCGACACACACTGGCTAATATTATCTCCCTGCTGCTCTGCATTGAAGCTATATTAACATGTGACATGTTCATTCATCCTGACCTTACTTTCCTGTTGTGTTTTTCTCTTTCCTGTTTCCAGCCTTTTTTCCTCCTCCTAGCTGGAGCGACGGTCACCCCCATGTGCGAGCCATGTGATATAGAAAGGCCCCAGCAGTAAATGGTGGAGCAGCAGACACAAGATATGGTGATAGGAGGTTTAGCACGGAGCATGTTCAACATTACAGATGGGCCTTCCCGGTGGTCCAGTGCAGGGCTCCCACCATTCCCGGGCTTTTATCTCTATTCAACCTTGAAGACTAGAGATAGAGAGCAGCAGCTGTGTTTTCACTCATTTGACAGACAAAAATCTAATTTCCCATGGCCAATGCACGCAGGAACCTTCATTTTCATTTGTTCTCGCTGTCACCCCCAGCCCCTGTTTTGCTTTCTTTTATGATAACACTATTTTCAAAGTCAAGGATCCACTCAGAACAAATGGCTGGAATTCACATTTTAGACAGAAAAATCAGACTCCAGTGATTAAGTCTAATGTTTAAAAAGTGAAGAGAATATGTAGAAAGATGTGCTGGAGGACGGCATGTCGCTGAATCTTGATTGAATTCTTAGATCATTAAGCTTGGTGGATTTGATTGAGTGAAAGCCTGTGAAACAGTCTGCTTTCATCTCCACTCATGCTCTTTTCTCGCTGATTTGCAATGATTTTTTATTCTCCTGCTCTTTCTGCATTAGGAAAATTGAAAATGCAGGCAGAGAAGTGTGCGTGTGTGTGCCAGCGTGTGTGTTTGTGTGTGTGTAGGTGCGGAAGTGAAAGAACAATGCACATACAGAGAACATTTTCATTCGCCCCTCTAATTAGATTTAAGCACGGTTTTTCATGTTGTTTTTTAGGTCTTATAATATACATAAAAAAAACAAACCCCTCTTACTGAGTCTTCAGTGACGTTGGGATGTTGCAGCTATTGCATTCGTTGGTGACTTTTGCATTTGGTTTGACCTTTCAGGGCCAGTGTACGTAGAGACAAAACCATTTTTTTGTACCAGGCTGCAAAAAAATGGGCTTTTTAACATGGCCTCTCATGGGGGGTGACTCATGTGGCCATTCAAGGAGCTGCAGGTTTTTCTGTGCTGGCTTCATTTTTCAGCCACTGATATTGCCACTGTGCAGGACGTTGTCATGTTTGTGTACACTACCCAAGGTGGACCATTTCGAGATGAGACAGAAAAAAAATGAGCAGACTGAGACTGTCTCATCATAGGCTCTCAATCTACATCCATAATCCATGCTCTTTTAGATATGTTTTTTTGTGTGAGTATTTTCCAATCTTTGTATTCATTAAGAGAGAGCTTTTGGTCAGCCCTGGAGTATGTACTCAGGATTTTTCCAAAATAATATCTGAATAATTTAAACCCTCTCTTTTTATATTGATCAAGAACTTTATATACCCTCTATAATTCTCTTGCCGTTTCACAGGTTTCTTACTAACTCTATATTTAGGCCAAATTTACATGCTTGCAAGCAAAAGCATAACTTTGAATCATTAGAAAAAAAAAAAAGACTTTCAGCATTCTAATAAAACCTGATTTGCAGCTCGGTCAATTTCCATCTTTCTGTGTTACGTTCCATGTTTGTCTTCAGGGGTGAATCCATCAAATCCAGTTAACTGACTGAGCATCAACAGATTGTGTGCTGCTCGTCAGGTAGGTGAAATAATGGCATATTCATTTCTGGTGTGTGTCAGTGGCTAGTATGCTACAGGCACGCCCAATACTGAATGCTGCAGCACAATAAAAACATGGCAGGATGCGCTCGCTCCTGACCTATCTCAGAGGGGGTGGGCCTAATAAAAAAGATATAAGTAGCCTGTCATCAAACCCATGTGGAGATGACTGCAGTGGCTGTTGTTATTTTTATATCTTCTGCAGCCATGAAATGAAAGCTACTGTTTGATTGCACAGAGGGCTAGGAAAGAGATTCCTCATTCACTGGAAATTAAAGTCCAAGCGTGTGGCTTCTGCTGGGTATACTAGATTGTGGTTCAGCTACATGTGCTTTTATTGCCTCTGTCTTTTCATTATCTCAGCTACATGTTGTTAAATCTGTGAAGTTTTTGTCTGTCAATAATACGACACAGTTAGATTTTCCAGGACAGGCTGTTTATAGATTACAGCTTCATCTTCCGATGTTGCTTCAGATGCATCATCAATCAATGAGAAAAGCTGTAGTTACTATAACTTTTACTATTGTGATGCTACCATGACATTTATTTTAAGCCACTATATTTAGAATTGTTAAGTTCATGTGGGAATGACAAGCTTTCAACTTTCATTGTGGTATTTCTGTTGACGCATGGCTACTGCTAGCTGCTAGGCTACTGTCCAAAGTAAAAACAACCATTAGAATCTCAATTTCACAAGGAACCCTGGTCTTAGTGTTATTAAAAAGGCAAAGTAAAACACCTGGTCGTATATAACTAAGCAGGTTCTGCTACTGATCTAGTTCAGGGAATGCAGGTTTTGAACAATCTCAAATCCCAGTGGCAAGGGGAAACAATATAGAACTTACATGATGTCACAGATTTTAAAATCCCTTTTCTCAGCTCGAGGAAAGTTGTATGAATTCAAAACCTCCATGGATCAGACATTCAAAATAAGGTTTTAAACATGTTTTGCCTTAAAGTTGCCCATTTTAACATAGGCTCTTTGGGGACTGACTTGCTTTTTGAGCATGCCACATTGGCATCATTTATAAGCCCTGGAGGTTGCTGATTTGTTTTTAACTGAGCAAACGTGTTTTATTGCTTAAAGATAAACTTTTATTTGTTTGAAAAGGTTACATATAGTGTTTTCCGTTGGGTTTGCAAGGGTCAGTCAACCGTGCTGAGCCATGATGACACAATTTTCCTCAACAGCCATGCTGCCATGGTCCTGCAGGGCTCTGAGTGTGTAGCTCAACTAATTTGTGTCCCTGCTGGACACCAGAGAAGAAGCTCTGTTGTTATGTTCTTTGTGTCCATATTCCTGTTTGTACTTTCAGATTTCAGCTTTATTTTACTGTTCATTGATTGTTTGACCTGCATCAGCCCTCTGCTAATTTACTGCTGAAGTAAACCCAAACTTTAAGAGCTTTATTAGCTTTGCTTCTCTTTGCTTCTATCAGAGACGAGACCAAACCATTTCTTAGAGTCCTGCATGTGGCATTCACCTAACATGCATATCATAAATGATTTGTGATTACAAAAAAGTATTGCCATTATGACTGTGTAGTTACCCACTCATTCCATCTATTAAAAAGTCTATAGTCAGTCCGTTAGCACTTTTAGAGCACTTTCACATTATCATTTACTACATCTTAACTATGTGTGCCAACTGTTGGTCAAGGAGATGTAGTTTCCATTGACAGCAGGACAGCAAATGTGCTTCATCCATGTGAATATAAGAGCAGAATGCCACTCCCCTCACTCAGCCACTCCTTAGCTGTACTAGCCACTTTATGTCTTATAATAAAGTCTCACTTAAAGTAGCATGAAAATGACATTTCCATTACTGTGCTCCCTCTGCTGCTATCAGGCCAAAGTGCTGGGAAAACCCAGCCAAATAATCAGAAAGCATTACAAGGTTTGCACATTCAGACTGCTCTTAGAGAAAAATGGCGGCCAAACACTGAATGAGACAACCTGTAAGAAGTGACAGAGAGAGCAGAGCATCCCTATCAGTCTGTCTGTCAGACGCACTGTATGCTCTCTGTCACTCTTTGCTTTTAGTAAAAATGAAGTATGTTTAAAGCTAGGAAACAAACAATAAATAGTTAATTGTCTACAGTAACAGACTGTATTATGTTGTACAGGTGAACATGGCAAAATTGAACAAATCATGTTCATCATTGAAACGGTAATTGGCTAAATTAATGCGGTCAGTACTGGCGCAGATCAGATATGTTCCTCTGGCCCACATACCACATGGACTGATGGCACCCGGGCTGTCCGCCCTTGGCCAGACTTTGTCTGGGTCTTTGTCTTTGTCACTAGAATAGGATGAGCTGTTCTGGTTTATGTGAGTTCACTTTTGGCTGACATCTGGCCATGCTAAGGCCTGCCACAAGCAGCACACTACATTTCTCGTACATCAGTACATCATTGGTTTAAGACACACCTTCAAGCAGTTAGCCCAGTTGGGGGAAATGTTACTCCCTCAGGTGACATGTGACCTTAACGACTTTGTAAGGACATTCCCACACAGGGTTTAAAGCCTGCAACTCCCCTCCAGTTAGTTAGAACTGAAGAAGCCTCTTGGAGGAGAGGTGAAACATCTTCAAGAAACTGAAACCAAGTCCAGTTGTCTACAATTACAGCACTTAGAATTGCAGCTGATCTTGCTCCAGGGCAGGTTCTGGCTTTGCCTGGATAATAATCTTGCCTTGATGGAGCTGCACATTATTGACTTGAGATACATTATTTATCAATCAAGGATGAGGCTACATGAACGTGTAGTCAGTGATAATATAAGTGTTCAGAGTGACTATCATCACCAACTGATATATAATTGAGTTGAAGAGGACAGGCTCATTTGTCTGATAATGATGATAACAATAACTTTACACAGTGACAAATAGTCCTATATAAAAGACATTATTGAAATGATAAGTGTGGTGTGCATGTGTTTAGTCTCTCTTTCATGCTGTGTCCATCTGGCGTGTGTGTGTTTGTGTGTGTGATTCTGAATGGGAGTGTGGTCGATGAGCCTGCCATCGAGTCCAAAAGGCCAATGATCCTCTCAGTAGGTGGATGTCCTGATTGTGGGATGGAGTTGTCATTAGTCATTGTCCTGGTCACCACCCTCCCCACCAGCCTCTCATTTGTGTCCCATCTCCCCAGCCAATCATATGCCCATTAGTCTTCATTTCTTCTTTTATGGCCAGGACCTGCTCAGTCCAATCAGCTCCCACTCTCATTTTCTTCACATTGGTTTTATCTACAGAATCGACAGAGCTGGCAGCCCTCCAGCCAGATACTTCCCCATCACTTACTGGGCCCTAATAAAACACACACACACACACACACACACACACACACACACTACCAATAGAACATTTAAAATGTGCCTTTTTCAATAATTTACCTTTGCTAGGGTCAATGTTCTTTTACTGACCGGAAAATAAAGATGTTTAGGAATAATCTCCTTATAGTCTCTGTCATGGCTGGTGCTAGCCAAGAGCACAAGATGGGACCTAAATGCAGACAACTGAGGCAGAGCAGAAGCAGTTGAGGCATTTGATGGTAATGCAGGCAAGGGGTCAAAACCAGAAAAGACAGCTAATCCCAAGCAAACAAATCAAGAAACAGCAGGCAGGAATTCATAATCTAAGAATCAGGCAAAAGGGTAAAAAAGCAGGTACAGAGTCGCTGTTAGGAAACAGGGTCCAAGATATGGGGCAGGGGCTGGAGAGTCAAGTCATGACAAGACAAGCTAAAAGGAATGCAACTTATAATCTGGCAAGGAGATAACAAATTGGACTGGTAAATATGGTGAGTGGCTGTTGATGGAAAGAGTTTCAGGTGAGCAATGACCTGAGTAGGCCAGGTAGTGATGAGAAGGGCAAACGGGTGAAGAAGGGGAGGAGTGGCTGAGTTTTTTCTGCCTAGTATATAAACATACACAAGTAAATATTCTTACACACAATCTCTCTTTTAAACAGATAAATACAACAATAACCATTTGAAATGTATGTTTCTCTCCTTTATTAAGACAAGTGTAATTGCCTTCTTAACTCAATATAACACTTAAAACACACTTAATTCAACTTGACAAAAACAAACCAAAACTCACCATGACTTGGTTTGTTCCAACATAACAATCAACCTCTCTGGTCTGGTTGAAATAAACCAGTTTAATTAACCAAGTTAATTAACCAAGTTAGCTTCTGTGCTAGCATTATATGCAATATTCAATGCAATATTTTTTAACCTGGACCCAACGTTTACATATTTTGGTGTGTAAATGACAGGCAAGATGCAATGAGTTATTGGTCCTGATTATACACTTTTTACCATAACCAGTATATTTATGCGCTGTATCGTAGGCAACTGGACGTATTTTAGTTTCTTGGAGACATTTCACCTCTTATCCAAGAGGATGAACTGCACCTAGCCACTGCTTCAGATATGTGGATGACACCTGGGTCAAAGTCAGAACCACATGAAGGCAGCTGTGTGATGGCTGCAATGTAATCCTTGAGGGCAACTTTGACCGCCACAGAAAGTCCAAAATTTTCTCCAACAAGTATGAGGTAAACCAATTTTAGAGCAGTATGTAAGAAGCCAATCCAGCTTCATAAATTGTCAATTAAAATGGAATAATTAATGGTGTCAATAGCAGCAGATAAGTCAAGTAAACCTGATTAAGCTAATTCACCTTTATCTGCATGCATAACAATTTTGTGAGTTACGTTAAACGGAGCGTTTCAGTGTTTGAGACGGAAGCCAAATTTAAGTTTCTCAAAAGTATTGTCTTCCTCAACCAGATGGAGAAGGTGGTGAATGATGAATTCTTAACAAATTTTAGAAAAGAACGGTCTGTGTCTGTTGTTATCTTAATCGGTGGCACCTGGGGAGGATTTTTTGGGAATAAGAAAAATAATGGCTGTCATGAAAGAGTCAGGTATGCAGCCAGAGGAGAGTTTGATTGACAATAGACTGTTGTGGCTGCTGGGTGAGGAAATCAACTGGATGAGTTCCAAAACCTGTTGTACCTATTAGTCATTTACAAAAGCATGTCAAATACTACAATTTCCCTTAAATTACCATGTGTTTAAATTAGGCTGAAATTCAGATAGTGTTGCAGGGTGACAACAAAGTACAGGTTAAAACGGACACCGTTTCTGTTCCAGTTTTAAAAACTTTACAAAACTTCCAAATAGAAATGCCACAGCTATTTGGATGTAATTGAAGACATTCCTCTTGGGCACACTGATGGTAATGGGGCAAGGTGCCGACTATGAATCACTACAACCCTAGTTTGAGTTTTCAGGACCTTTGAATTGAATATTCACCATCTCTCTCTACCCTCATTTTCTTTCTCCTCTCTACTAACATCTGTCTGATAAAGACATAAAATGTCCCAAACAATAACTGAAGAAAGACAATGTGTTGGTATGAGATACTGGTAATCTAGTTCAGTGAGCTGAGAAATGCTAAACCGCTCCATAGAGCTGTCGGGTGATAATTGTCTGAATGTTTGTTTTATCAGTTGACAAATTTCTTGCTACACATAGGACTTTAAAGACAGCAAGTCAAATCTTACCAGTTTTCATTCTTAGGTCACTTATATTACTGTCAATGTTAGTGGTGCATCACAAGGCTGCTGTTTGTACAGGCCACAGACAGCACACAGCTCTCTTCCACATGGGACACAGTCAGATGATTGAACTGCAGTGTTCATTGGACTGGTCCCAACAGAGAAAATACCGATTGGTTGGGTCCCAGAACAAGTCAAAACCAATTGAAATCTCTTGTGAAATTCCGAGGAGTCCGAGTCCATTGAAATTTTCAATTGGTAACCTTTCAGATTCATAAATGCCATTGTTATGGATGAATGAAGGTAGAGGCCATTGCTGTATTCTTGCTCTTCATATTTTGATTCCTTCTCTGAAAGAAAAGTTTCCCACTTGGTGAATGTATACTTAGACTTCGTGATTCTTATATCTACAACCTTTAATACGTTTTTCAGTTCTTGTCATTACATACCCTCAGAACAACTCTGAGACATATTTGCATAACTAAAAGCCTCTATCCAACACAATGTTTTCATTGCTTTAACTTAATTTCTCACGTCTGACACAACACCCATGGTGAAATGAGAGATGGATCTTAAATTGAAATTGTTTTTTTCATTATGCCTTCATGTACTCAGCACAGATGGAGGGAGGTTACAGGAGCAAATGTCACTTATTGTTTCACTGCGTTCTTTTTTTTCCCTCTAACTCTTTTCATTATGGCTTTATTTGTTAGAGAGTTGCAATCGTTGTGTATCAGTTCTGTTTTCTTGCCCTCAGGAATGGCTGCTCTGAGGGGAATCCACCAGCCGCTCACAATAAATGAGTTGTGGCATGGCAATCTGTGGTGGGAGGCTCTGGTCATAATAAGTGCCCTCATACATAAATTACCTAGTTAATGCACAGCTAATCATCCAGCCAGACCCGCTGGCAATGTGTATGTGCAGTTACATTGCATGAAATAGGACTGACATCAGCAATCAGACTATAATGATGGAGGTCTGCAAGTGTCTCCGTAGGCTACACTGTGAACTGCTTGCAGGGTACATGCATCCACAAAGGAAAACCATAATTGTGCTCAAAGATTGTGGATATTACACTGATGCTGATTAAGTGATCACAGTAGAAAGCCCTTAAAGCGAAACTTTAAATGTTCTTTTAAATGTACAAAAGGTATATCTTCTCTCGTGAAAAACAAGAGATAGATTTCTATGCAACAGAAATGTTGTACTGCACCTACCCTTAATTCTTTGCCTGCTTCAGCCTATTTTCATGAAGTGGTAAGGAACCACCAGATAATGCTGCCTGAAAGTACCATGTGTTTTTCTAAGCAACAGGGTGTTAGGAAAGGAGGTAATGAGGGAAAAATGCCAAGGACACACTCCATAGCAGTGGTTGGCAACACTGAGTTATTAAAGTGTTTGCCAATCACCATAAAACAAAAAAAGAAGGTTGATCACAATACAAATGAAAGGGGAGCGCCGAACATTACAGACAAGGGGTTCAGACAACAGAAGTTTTAAATCCTGACCAATTTACATCACACACCGGGATACTGCTCATCATTACTGTTGCCCATTAGCTTGCCAATTTGTAAAGTAGCTTGTTAACCAATTAAGTTGCATACAAGCAGGCATCCGATTTTATTTTCACTGTTAGGGCAGGTGATGTGGATCATAATTTACTATCTGATAACATGACTAGAGTTGTCACCCTGTGCCGTGGTGAGACCCTGACCTGATTCTAATCAGTCAGTTAGTGGGCTTTTGGGGAGGAGCTTTGGCACGCAGCCGGTGTAGAGATCGGTAATCTGTTCAGCATATTCACGACCAGGGGTCATAACAGTAAAATGGGAGGTAAAGACTTTTCTTTCCTCTCTGCCTCAGTTTTGTGTAGAAGTCTGTTACTCCTGGAATAGTATTTCATTCCTGATAGAACAGCGTCACTACCAACATTTCAACAGAATAAAATGTACCAGCATCCTGTAAATATATTCAGCAGCAAAGGTAGCTGTTGCTGCCGCACTTTAACACGAAAAGTAGCGAGTATATGCAGGTTTTTCACATGCAGATTGACTCCTTTTCTATTGCCAGGACATAAGTTTAGCCTTATTTTTCTCCTTGTGTCACATTTGGTCTCACAAATGTACCAGGGAAACAATGAACAATATAAAGCGACAGATCATGTACATCATCAGACTACATCTAGAAGACGTTAAAACGTTTTAAGGGTGCAATAGGTCATGGCCACGAGTCGAATTCATTCTACAAAAAATAAGGGGCAGAATATCACCAGAGACAAAGCTAACTGTAGCCATTAGTTCAGCTAGCAATGTAGCTAGAGCTCCTATTAGATGACTCTGCACAGACTGGGTGCACGAGGTAAGCTGGTTAGCAACCTTTTATTTCTTCACAATCTGTTTATGTTGATTTAAACACGTTTTTTCAGTAACGAATGATGGAGGTGCTGCTGGAGAAAGAGTTCACCTGTGCTGAAAGTTGCACATGTGCAGTACTGATGAAGCAGTTGGCAATGAGCTGGTACTGACATGGCTTCCAGGGACAATGCAACAGTGGTTGCTTTACAATATTTTTGTTTTCTACTTTAATCTGTCTTTCAAATTAACCCCCAACTAAATTATGTTAGTAGGGTTTTTGGCCAGTGTGAAAGGCTGTAAAATTTTACCAGCTTCTTTCACAAAATTACTATAATTTATGAGCTGGAGGAGCTTCAAAGTGCTGACATTCCTGTTACCTCTATAGTATTTGATATTTCAAACTCAAAAGGGCTTTGTTCCTGAAACACTCACTATGGGTTGTAGATTCATGGTGGATTTTCTACAACTGACTAATCATCAGTTTATTACATACTCTGGCTGAACACAGCGCTGTGTTGATTTAATGAAATGGGACCATGTTTATGCATGTAGAGACATGAATAAAGTCAAGGAAAGGCCATTTGAGTGACAGATTCATGAGTTTGAAAGTTGATAACTGTAGATGTTATCACGTTACCAGTCATTTTTTTCTTCTTCTTCTCAACAATCAAAAGTAAATAGTAGACAAACAGTGTTCTTGGAATCAGGGCCGTACGCAGGATTTTAGAATTACTGAGGTCCAAAATTCAATTTTGCCTTGTAGTTTGAGCCCCCTTCATGCAAGGGGGATCCGGGAGCATGCTCCTCTGTAAGAACATTTTGAATAACTACCCCTTAAATGATGACTTCTGGGGAATTTTGTGAAAACTAATTGATTGCTAAATTGAGATAAATATATTTAATACATTATGGCACATTACAATACAGCCTATTAGGCCTAAAGACAACTTACACAGGTTATTATATTCAGCTCATTTATAGAATAGCAAAGTAGTCTATATACGCAAGACTGAACCATATAGTGGTGAAATATAAAGGCCGTCATGATAATTTGGCAATGGAACTTTACAATTACACCTCTCTTTCTCTTTCTCATAGTCTCTTTCCAGTACAAAAGTTCAGTTTTGCCTGACGTAGTCTTTTCATTTTCATCTGTCAGTGAATAAAGTAAACACATGGTCAACTGATAGGCTGTTTACATGCTACCACAGTCAGCTAGAATGAAGTCATGAAAATACCAAGGCTAGCTACTGGGCCGAGTTCAACAGATGACGCAATCCACGGATGGAAAAGCACGGATGTTTTCATAACAACGTTTTTTTACACCACTTGTTGTAACAGTCAGTAAATTTGCGTTTGTAACTTTATTACCAAGCCTGTTTTAACTGATGCTGTATAGACATTGGTCTTCTTTGAAACTGAGTTAATAAGGACATCTCTGCCTCTCCTCTGGCCAGCACACTGACGCCAGCTGGACTGATTGATAAAAATATACATTTACAAAAATCTTTGATCAAACCAGGGCTGTCAGAATTTTTTCTTAGATTTAATACTGTTCATATCATACATACATGCAGTTGGCCCACCGTCTGTTTTTGGTGAGTTGATTTCAAGAAACTTTGTTTTGTCTAACGTTACATCAGCTATGGTTTCTGAAGTATTTACGGACATTTGGAGCATCACAAAAGTCTAGTGTGAACTCTGCCAGTGGGTAGCCTATCTCGTAACATAGATCCATTTCAATTTTCATAGTTTATCAGTCTATGGTTGGGAGGGATGTCTTACAAACACTGGTGTCTCTGTCTGTATTGAAAACATTACTGGTATTGATCTGCTATTCTCTTTCTCTTTCATTCTTGCCTTTAGGTAGATTCATGGTTCATTGCTTTTGCAGTGCCCCAATCGTCAGTTGATAGAAGTAACAAAGTAATATTTTGTTCCACTGACCACAGCATTTAATTCGGAGTCTACTAAAATGATTCTCTCTATGTATGAAGAATAATAAACCAACGTTATTCCGCGGTACAATGCTTTTGCATCTTTCAAGTAGAGTTATGTTTAGGTAATTATTGGACAACTTTTATGATGTGTTCTTAGAAAAATATACCGAGATCCGGTCCTCGGTGGCCTCAGTGCTGGGTACGGCCATGCTTGTAACAAAACTTATTTACCAAGAATGTGCGTGTGGATAATGACTTCCACTGTGGGACCACCAATGAGAGCATCCTGATATCTATAACTGGGTGGTACTGCAGCTCTGACACTGACACACACCAGCCACTTCATACAGCACTGTAATATTTGGAGCTTATCAAGTAGGAAGTTGTTGGAGACAGAACACACCATATTCCAATCAAGGGAGGGAAATTGCTGCTTTTGTGGAAAAATAAGTGAAGCCTTGTGTCATCATATGTTGATGTACATAGATATGCCTTTGGTTGGTGTTGTCCTTCAAAACGAAGACTGGAAATCTTCTTAGTCTTTCTTAAAGTATTGTGTTTGTATCCAAAGTCTGAAATATCTTATCCCTCTGTGCCACAAAGCTCCATTGTTGTATAAAAACAGTGTTGCACTGGCTTCCTCTATTACCATGAACATGCACACTTAACTCAGTCCCACATCTAACAAATCCCAATTTGAGCCCTTAACAATGAAACAATATACTGTATTAGTGAGCTGTTCATACAGACTTCCGTCTTTAGTAGATAGCAATGAGCTTGGAGCTTATTGCCACAGAGAGGGAGGGAGGAAGAGAAAGAAAATGCCTTTCACTTGTTGTGTATATTATGGTAATGTCTGTGACATACTGTGCAGATACAGACAATACATCTGTAGTGTAGAGGTATGATGTTGACATGACTGTCTACAGGTTGGTTTTAGAGATATTTTTGCAGAGAACTGTGAGTGTGTCGCAATAAAAATAAGCGAGATTCTGAATGTCTCTGTGAAGCGTTGCAGCTCCATCCTTGACATGTGCGTGAACCGCTTACTGACGACAGCAGTGTGTCTGCCCTGACCTGTTAACATGGAGGCTGAAATGAAATGCAAGCTACTCCATGCACATGCACTGTTCACACAGGTAGTGTGTTCAGCCCGAAACACAATAGTAGTTTTCTTCTTGATAGGATTTGTTGTCATTAAGAAATTAAATGGAATAATACCAGCATCCATCAATTTTACACACTCATGTCTGTTTACAGGTGTTAGAAAGTACTAATGCATTATGTAAAAAAGTTGTATAAAGTCTTATGTTTCCAGAGAAAGCTGTGGGAAGTCTGATAAATGTCCTTCAGTGATGTTGTTGAGTTTCTTAACTGGGGAAAGTTGGTTTCTTTTGATGTGGGGCTGTATGAGCTACCTTATGAGGTAAAAAAAATACATTTAAGTGTACGCTATGTTTTAAACATTTCTGGCAATTTCGTTGCAATTAAATAGCCCCTTCCTTTGGCATTACATTCCCTAACTCCCCCATACAACCTAGCATCACCCATAGTCCTACACTCAAGCCCAGATGTGTGTGCGGCGTAATATAGTGCACAGCAGGTACAGCTACTAGGGATCTTCTACATCTACTGCAGGTAATACACTGACTTGGGATAATTACCTCATACAACCCCACACCAAGAGACCCCTAATATCACTTTAAGTGTGAACTTATCCCATAAAGTATTTTTACATCAAAATGAGTTAATGGTGAGCAACAGGAATTGATGATACACCCTGCATTAATGCAGTCAGTCATTTATCATTACTTAAGTATATGATTTTTTTTCGCATTGAGTGAAGCAAGACATACCAAGTGAGTCAAGACCACAGATAACTTAGCACTGAGAAACATGAAAGGATTAGCACATCAAGGAAAAGCAAACAAACACTGAATCCAGACAATGGCAACAGGAAAACAAAAAAATACTGGGATAGTGGCACTATCTATGCTGGAGAAATTGTACGGCAGTCTGTTTAGATACAACAGAGACAGCAAAAATGTGAATGAAGAGTAAAACAACATTTTAATAAGTTTAAAAAAAATAGGAAAGAAAATTGTTGTGGCCAAAAAAATGTCATGTGGTTAGTATTTCATTTTCCCCTTTATGTGAAATATGACCTTACTGGCTGACTTTGTAGTGATTTTTTGGGAATGACTAATTAGTTAATACATCTTTAGAATAATGAATGAAGAATGAAACATTTGCTGCCTTTTTATCTGATCAAATAACCAGTTCCTCCAGGATATCGCAGATTTTTGGGGGGATTCTTGTTGCTTCAAATGCCTGATTTTGCAGCAGCGTTTTTTCTAAAAACTCCAATGGAAGTGTCAATGTTTTTATGGGATTTTTGCAATGAAGTCGCGGGAGCAAGTGAAAATTGCAGAAATATTTGAGGTTTTTTTGTATTGCTATAATTCATTGAAGGGATAGTTAAGGTCTTTTGCTATGGGGTACTATGAGATACTTAGCCCTAGTCGGTGGATTATACCTGCAGTAGATGATGGTTAGCCACATAATATGTTTTGCTGCTGGTGATAAGCTAACCATTAACTACTGCAGGTAGTACACTTGCTTGAGCTAAGAACTTAATACTGTGCAACCCCACATCAACAGACCTGAACTATTCCTCGCATACCTCACATTAAATGGTGTAGGATTTATAATCAATGATGTTATTGATTATAAATCCTACGCCTATCCCCAAGTTACAACGTTTGCTATGTTATCGTTAATTAATGTTAGCATTAGCAACATTATTGTTAGCTGAGATAGTTTTTTTGTTAATGTATCTTCCACCACTGACTCACTCACACACACACACACAAACACACACACACAAAACACACATGCACACACACACACACACACACACACACACACACACACACACACACACACACACACACACACACACCAGTAAAATGGCAACAGCCTGTCACAATGATTTGTCTTGCCTGTTGTCCACACGTTTCAGCAATTTTTTTGGCTGTGCTTTGCAGTAACAATGTGTTTGTCAACTGCTCTGACTGATGAAAAGGTCTCAAAGGACTCCCGGTGATTGGTTGAAATTGTGTGAATTGTGCAATCGTAACATAGTGAAATCCTGGAGGGACCGATTAACATCACCTATCTGAAGGCTGGTAAGAAAAAATTATTTGATTTACTAAGTGAACTTTTACAGTTTTTTCCAGTTGCTCACACACTAAAATGACATGCATAGCACAAATATTTAATGAGACACACAGATAGCAAAACCTCTTCTCAAGTCTCCAAAACTTTAAACAGATTTTCTGCTTTACACACATTTTGCAATTCAAAATGGCACATTTTAAATGCACTGAACACAGTTCTTTGCAGAAGACACAACAATCTGTCACATGTTTGCCATTTCAAAACACTGCCATTTAAAATAACACTACATGAGCTCATTGGCCGCCATATGTGCCACCTGCCAAACAATTGTTACCATAATTCCTACCACTTCAATCAGGAAGTAAGCACTAAAAGACCACAGGTGAGAGGAAGAGGAGGAGAGAGAGTGAGAATGAGAGGGGGAGGAAGAGTGAGAGGTAGAGCTGCTAGAGGAGGTCATGGCCAAAGAAGACAACAACTTTCAAATGAAATCAGAGCAACCTGAGTTGACCATGTCATCAACCATGAGCTGACACTGCGAGGCTGACAGAGAGAGCAGCCTCTTGCATTGACACATTTCTTTTCTGCAATTTTCTTTTTCACTTGTTCACTGTTCTTTCACTGTTTTGTGAGCATATTTTTGTTCACTCCAATGTAAATATATCTGCTGTGCATATGTTGCACTGACTTGTTTGGTGAAAAATAAAAAAAATAATGTTTCAACAGCATGTGTGTGTATCTGCAAATATTTCTGTGCATGTGAACAATCTGAATAATTCTCTACAGTTTGAACTATGTTAGTATTATGGCAAAGCATACTAAAGATGAGAGTGCTTTTCATTCTGCCCAACAGTGTGTAGTTCGTTAGACAAAAATCTGTAATATGAATGAAGTGTGTGCCATCTGGTGCAAAAGTTTGATTTTGGTTGCAGTGCTTCATTTTGCAGGATATATGAGGCATTTTGCAGTTTGGGTGTGTGGTTTGGTGAATTGTGTTAGTATTTTGATAAAAAATACACACTAGTTTGCAAAATTGTAATTTGATGAAACCTCAAAATTATGTTTTAGCAATAGTAAAAAACTGTAAGATGAAATGTTTTGTTTGTTTTTCCATGTTCCTCAATGCATGGGTTGATGTGAATCCCTTCGTGATGGTTGGACATTCAAGTGCCTTAAAAGTTGTATATGAATTTTGAACTGGATATTGTGGAGAGAGGAGTGGTGGAGCGTGTTCTGGTGCGCTCTGTCAACAATGTTGTGACATGATGCAACAGTACCATTCCTATGAAAACTGAGCAACTCCTGAGCACTCCTCCTGCTAATAAAAGACCATGAGGCTGAAAGAAGGTGAGGTAAGTGAGCCCTGTGTTAACATGTCTTTTTAAGATATTATTATATATTTCCAAGGTCAATCAGGAGCTTTCTAAAGTACATGTTGTGTGTGCCTCAATGGTAGCATCGGCATTTGCAGACTTCGATCTGTGCATAAGGGAATTCCAGTGATGTTCAATAAATGCATAGTTCCTGAAATCCTAACCCTGCCACAGCCCCAAACAGGAAAGTGGAGAAAAGCACCTTAAAAGCTATCGCACATCTTATCTCCAAATACTGTACAGCCCTAAAGGTTTAACTTTTAGCATCTCCACTCTCTCATCTTCTTTTCTCTCTGCCTCTGTGTTTATGTTCTTTGATAAATGCTCTTTTTTTCCTTTGAGTTTCATCCTCAGCTTAGAGAAACAAACAGGCTGTCGAGGGTTCAACCTTCAGCTCTAATACAAATGATCAAGGCACTGTGCTTCAGGGAGCTGAGATCAGTCAGTCAGACTTTAGGCAGACAGGTACGTCACACACACAGACAGCCAAGCAGTGTCATCACAGAGAGCAGAGCACACAGTGAGCTGACACTGTCTGCTGACAGGAATATCATTTATATAACGAAACAAGCATCAGATGGGTCTAGGTATATGTTTTGAACCTTGAACCTATATATGGAAAATTTATACATCAAACTATGGAACAAAATTAGAATACAACAGAACATAAAATACATACAGAATACACATCAAACATCAGCACATTCTGCAAACATCAGCACATTCTGCTGATGTTTCATTACCACACATATGTAATTCCCATTAGATGAATAACAATAATGTTTTAATTATCAGTTACTGCTTCCCTTGATCTCCAGCAATTTAGCTGCTATTAGCAAAGATTAAATGTCTTGACACCCAAATAAATCTTCAAGATCCTAAAGCCTCTAACAACTTGGTTTCAATTCTTTCAAGTTAATTTTGAAATGATATCTCTTTAGGTATTTGTATGAATTAATCCCTTTCATTAAGTGGGGGTGGGTGTGGTTCGATCGGATTTGATGGACAATGGCCACGCAACATTAACCCACAGCTGTCAAACCCAAAAGGATACAGACTTGTGACAGATGTGACTTAAATGTCCACTGATGTGTCAACTGCACTGACAAGATTAAACTGAAACCCTCCTCAGAAGATTCCACAAACAAACATAAAAGTCATATTTCTACAAGAAGTTGGCTAAAGCCGTCAGAACCGGCACCTTCAAAGTTCTGCCCAGAGTTCTGGGGGTTCTTTGGCATTTCTTGAAAAGGCTCCGTTTGCAGTCCACCTCACCTTTGGATGCAAAAGCAGCACAAAAATATTGGATTCCCTTGGCAAAGCACTCTGCTGGATCCATACGTCCATTTTGGACAACTTTCTCAATGTCACTCCCCCCTTCAGTTGTATGGTCTTTTCACTCTTAAGTCCACTCTCCTGTAGCTTCATGTCCCCCTTTCTGCTGAGAAAACAGTCGGACCCAGTACGTTCCTTGATTCATTCACTTCCCAATCCTCCCTCCCAACTGAGAAACTTCACCATATTTCTCTGAACATCTCAAACAACTTCCTTGCTTACTGCTGTACCAGCTTTTCTCCCTGCTCAGACACCTCATGTTCGTATCATAATCCAAGGTCAGTCCTTTATCACCCACTTGCTGTCCCTGTCTTCCACCGTCCCATCCCTCCATGACTATATCTTGGATGACTCCTGCAAATTGGAGCTAAGAATGTGGCATGACTTCCTCTCCTCTTGGAACGTTGTTTCCATTTTTTATGATGATCACATTTCTCAGCCCTCTGCGAACTGTACCCTAGCTGTACCCACCCATAGCTGCACTTCTTTGGGGGCACGAGTGGTCCATAAAATTCACCCTCATTCACTCAGGAATTCCAGACCACATGATGAAAGTTCTCAGCTGCTGGTCTTCCCACAACCACAATAGCTATATCCACAGCCACCTCAGCGACATCCAATGAGCCCATCTTACTTAGACCAGAAAACCTGGCGATGATGATGATGCAGTGCGCTCATCAAGATGCTCCCCCGCCTAAATGGGCCAGCCACTCCACAACCCTGTGCAACAGTTCATCTGCCCCAGAATTCGACCCCTTTCTCATCCACCGACCTCCACCTTTATCACCACTGAACATGACCCTCTTCCTATCCATTTCAAATCTTCTATCAATGTGTGAAGTAACTACTGGACACTGTTTAGGTAAAATGTTCTATTTCTCCTTCCTCAAAATGCTGTGCTTTTGATCTGCATTGTTAAAACAGCTGAACTTGGTGCTGTTTAAAGATTTAATGGCATCATCTTCTGGTTTTTGAGTTCATTTTCAGTTGATGTAGGACTTTAAAACGTCCTAAATTTGTTTCTCTGAAAGCAGCAGAAATCCTGCACACACGCACATCCATCAACACTCTCTCTCTCACACGCACACTACTCCAAAGATGGAGTACAGTAGGAACACATTCACATCGCAGCATCATCTGCTGTTATATTAAACACTTCGGCTTCATTATTGGGGCTGACATGGGCTGCAGATTTAATGGGAGTCCATTTTGTGTGGGGAAAACACGGTGTAAATCGAGAGTGTGCTGGGTAATTTCAAAAGTGGCTATGGGAGCAGGCTGACACTGCAGGAAAGGGATGAGGTATAGAATGAGCCCCAGGGTGCCTGGCAGCTCCTCAATAGAAGTGTCAGACTGACTTAAAGGAGAGGTTTTACTGCCAGTCTGACTCAGTCAACGTCGAAGCTCCATCGAGGAAGCACAAAAAGCACAGAAATACTTAGGTCTGCCAAGTGAGACAATGAAATCTCTCTCATATGTACACACACGTTATGCGTACACACATGCACACACATGCACACACACGCACACACACACACACACACCAGTAAAATTTTACTCTTGTGAAGGCTTCTTTTTGGCTGCATCCATAACCATGACCACAAAACTTAAACCATAAGTAAACCTAACCTTGGTTAGTTGTCTTCACCACCTAAAATCTTTCCACCTGTTTCAGTTTAGGTTTAAATCCATCTAAAAATCTATCTAGAACTTTAGCTCCAGCAACAAGTCTATAAACTTAAACCTGCAGAAGTACAGGCTTATTAGAAGTTAGTCGAAAAACGTTACAGTGCAAAACCATACACCACCTTTAAAAAGTCCAGTATTCTGACCACATCATTGGAGCTAATAAGTAGCTATTCATCCACTCTGAATATGGAGGTTTTCTTCTTAAGGTTTCAAATATATTTTCTTTAATTTCTATTGTAATTATTTCAGTTTAATGTATTAAATGTACTCCTCACCTGATCTTCTCGTACACTCTCAGTCTTTCTGGTTTCTTTTCTACCCCACAGCTGTATGCACATCTCTGTGATGACGTTACTTAGTTACGTGTATGAAGTTTTGTGTGATCCTTTTCTTAAAGGCTCTAAAACAAACTTACAATTACATATAAGGCCCTGCTTCTAGACAATAATAGATGAATGATTGATACAAATTAAAAAGCTGGTTTGTAATTCCAAATATCCATAATATCCATGGTAAGCTACCTAACAAAGTGTTTTTCAACCCAAATTCCACCAAGAAAGGATTTTTCATTTTTGTTCAATAAATAGTGGTGCACAGTCCTCCCTACGTGCATTACTGCCACCTACTATGACCAGAAACAAACAAAAAATATTTTTTGGAATGCTGGACTTTTTATACAATATGATCATATATTATCAGTTGCAGATTTGTTAAAAATTGTCCTCAGGCAAAGGTCCAGAACAGGGGCGTTGCCAGACACTTTTTACCAGGGCACGTGCCCCGGTAAACATGTGCTGTGCCCCCTTGTAAAATTCCAGACGAAATTTCACATTGAGTCTATTTTTCATCACAGACAGTTTTTGATCTCAGAATGGAGTAGTTGACAGCTCCTGTGACAGGTGAAAGCAGGAGAAGATGCAGGTGGACACACTGCATGAAAAGTGGGATTTTCGTCAGTGTGCGGCACTGTAGATTGTCGTGGAATTTCAGGTTTGCGACAATTCACGGCAATTTGCAGGCAACACTGAAAACTGACGTAAATTGTCGGAAATTGACGTGGGCCTTGCTTGGCAGTTGTCCCCCCATGACCCCCCTCCCCCTGATTCTAGGGGAGGCTTTAACATGTAAATGAAAATGCTGGGAGCTATACAAATGCAAATCAGGGTAGCAGGGGGAGTTTTTCCCCAGGTGACATTTTCCTAAAAGGTATTAACTTCATTTTAAGAAAATCTCTGGTATAAATAGATGAGGGTCAGTATAGCCTAATTATAGACTCTTACATTTTAGCTTGAATTGATTTGTTTAATGAAAATATGCTAGATTAATTACTGTGTATGTCATTAGCAATGGCCAATGTTATGTAAAAAGATTATTTATTGCTTTTTTTCTCTCTCCTGAGACAAAGTTAAAGATAAAGCGCCAGTTGTTAAGTTAAAATATGCATGACATATGAGATAAATAAGATATTGTGATATATAAATAAGTTCTGTTTAAAATGTGTGACATTAAAATATAATTTCATGGGTTCTGAATGTTTAAAAGAAGTTAAAGTAATTCTTATTTCGTGTGAGAGTTCATGACCTCTAAGAGTTTTTACACTTCCGGGTTGACCGGAGCGTCACTGACGAGGAAGAAGGAGCAGAGAGTTAATGGCGTAAGCAGCTAACAGTGGGCTGTGTGTCCGTCAGTGTCGTGTTTTATTACTAACGGACTGTGAACTATATTCGGACGACGTGCCTTGAGTGTGTGAGCTGGACTCTCCATCGCAGTCGAAGTCTTTGTGTTTTATTGGACACGAAGCAAGTTCGGCTAAGCTAGCTAGCAGGAGCTAAGCTAGGCTAGCAGGAGCTCGGTTAGCGGCCCGGCCTTGTCGAGAGGAGGCCTGTGTTGACGGGAGGAGCTTTGCCGGGTCGCCGCGGAGAGTGTAGCCGACGGATGTCGTTTCGCTGCCGCAGAGGGACACGGAGGTTTATCGCTACGAGCATGTTGTTTTCACAGACTAACCTTGCATCACACCGAGGCGTATTAGCTCGGAGCTCTGTCTGCAAGTCCAGATTTACATGATGCTGATAATAACGCCATCGTGTGTAAGTAACGTTTACTGTTTTCTCCTTCATGGTTTAATTTTACAGTGACTTACGTTTTCATTATTCATACCACTTTTCATTTAATTGTTTTCCAGCTGCCTGTAAGATAGTAACGTTACGCAGGAGCCTCAGGTACAAACAACCAGATCTTCCATCGCAGGCTGAAGCTGTGAGGAGTTCAGCTCGGAGTCGTTCGAGAACAAAGAGGGTAAGACTTGTTAGATTAAATCCGTTTTTGGTCAATGTGACTATTATTCGGGTGCATTAATAGATGTCTTGCGTCCATACGCAGTGCATCGCGCAGTACTGATCGTCTTTATTGATTGTTTTTACAGAGAGCTAGCTGAGGATGAGGTGGAGCTTTGAAAGTGCGCCGCCATGGACCTGATGTCTGAGGGGGAAGACGGCACAAGACGGTGGGTGTCTGGATGGAGCCGGGAGCTCACCGAGCTCTGTGCCGCGCTGCAGTCGAGATTATAGAGGCGATTCCGAAGTGCAGAGCGACAACCGACGTCTGCAAAATGGACCGAATTCAGACAGAAGGCCGGCAGTTACCGACAGCTCCGAGGCGGCAGACAGACACTTGACGGTGCTGCAGGATTTTAGGCTTCTAGTGAGCTTCCTGTTGTTGTGTGGGCAGATTATATTTTGTAAATAGTTGTGATGTGTTTGTGTTAATAAAGCTCTTTCTTTGAATAAACAACACCTTCCTGGCATTTTCCTTTCCTCAATAAATTCATTCATGTCTTTGATGAATATTATATATTATATGAATATATTTGATAAATAGAAAGTAAGTAAATAAAATATATATATATATATATATATATATATATATATATATATATATATATATATATATATATATGGGGTGGGGTTTACGTTTAAAATGACTCAGGCTGACCAATAGTGACAGATCTGACAGATCTGCCAGCCAGTCACGAATGATTTTTCGTGTTGAAAAGTAGTGGTTTCATCCAATACTGAGGGAGGATATTCAAGCCAGCCCACACATTCTGTGACCAGGCGTGGTTTCGCTGCGATTCATATGCAAATTAGAGCCGTTCGCACCTCCGGGAGCTCCACTGACGTCATGGTTCGTTTCCGACAATTTGTGGCACAGCGAACGCGGCGTTTGCAGGCTGTAAATTGCCGTTAACTGCCGAAAATTAGGGAGATTTTTGGGCGTTTACGGGGACGAAAATCCCACTTTTCATGCAGGTGGACAGTCTGAGGGAATAGATTCTATAGAAACAGATATATCTGTTGAGGAGGACACTGGTCAGACGCAAGACGGAGACGGGGGGGGCTGTGCCCCTGTAAAGCTGCAGGCCTAGCAACGCCCCTGGTCCAGAACATCATCATTTCTTATGATTCATTGCCATGTAAACCATTTTTGATTTCCTGTTCCCTCAGTTTGGACTAGAGCAGATACGTTTGCTCATAAGATGCTTTGTGCTTCGTCGAGTAGTGGCGCATCAGACTGGCAATTTTAATAATCGTCACCGTCTCGCGAATGAAAACAGACTAAATTAAGGACTGTACACTACACTGTTCCATGGGCGTATGAGTAGATATTTGAGCAGCTGAGCATAGACTGTTGGGAGCTTTGGAAATGCTGTATTGCTCCTGATAAACAAGTCGACACCTTACATCGCAGCCTGGGAGAGCAGTGCATGATGTGCGTTCAGTGCATTTAATGGGTAAATGTGACAAGTCTGTAAAGTTCTTTAAAGTAAAGTGATCAGTAAACCAGAAACATGCTGTCTATTGACCATATACTTAATTGGAATGATTTCATTTGAATTGTACCTTATTGTACCTGTCTACCTTATTGGTACCACATTACACTATATTTTTTTCCAGGACATACTTTGGCAATTGTTGGGTAAATATTCTGAAATTATGGACCTGTTGCAGTCATGAGAACATGAAGGATACTGTGAAATCACCAAGACTGCTTGGTCTCCCAAAACACGGAAAATGTGCAGAAGAAAAAATAACAGAATACATTTTCACAAAAAATGTATGATAAAATAAGATCAAAATACAATTTTAAAAAAAGCACTGGTTATTTTATGACATTGCATGCAAACCTAGCTCGACCCTACTTCAACCTGATTTGAGGGCAAATCACAACAGTTTTATTTAGATCGCTAAGTAATCCAGAACAAGTGGATAGAAAATGAGGCATCCTATCTGCTTTGTAAAAATAACTAAACTTCTGTGCTGTTTAAAGTTTTTACAGCATTATCTCCAACTTCGTCTTCACTAAAAGCTCTGTTTTCTCTGCTATCTTCTCTGACTGTTTTCTCTCATCTCATCTCTTGTCTGTGTCATCTCTCATGACTCAAATGAAGCTTAACCCCATACACAGATTTGATTGGCTGAGTATAATCACGCAAGTGATTTATAACTCATGCAATTGAGTTTGAGAGTTTCCTGGGCTGCTAGTGCCACAAAAGCTAGAAAGGTGGTGCCAGTTGAAATGGAAACACTCTGTCAATGTAATAATTTTCAATAATTTATGTGTTATAGGTAGTACAGTGTCTGGGTCAGAAGTGGTCTTGTTGGGGATGTAGAGGAATGGCAGGTCTGTAAAGTTATATTCATATATATGTATGTATCTACATACATACATTTATATGTACATATACACATACATATATGTGTGTGTGTCTGTGTGTGTGTGTATAAATATTATGAAATCTACCAACATATGAGATGGTTATATTTCTTGTAAAGTTTGTGGATCTAACAAGGGAAATGAGTACAAATACATTCTAGTATTGTAGGTCTTTTGATTGTATCATTCTGTTTGAACAGCAGAGAGTGATCATACTGCTCATACTGTTCTATATAAGATGCTTGACTCTAACTCACAGAGTTGCTCTGGTAATGTTTGCTTTCGGCGATGTTTGAGCTGTAGTAACACTCTAACCTCTTCTCACCGACACTCTTTGGCCTCTCTCCAGGTCTTCTGTTGCTCCTGCCGGGGTCACGCATCCTCCAGAGCTGCTCTTTGCTGCGAGAGAGTCTCTGGGCTCATAAGATACAAATAAACAGTTGCTGCTCTGCCACCTGACCTCACTGTTTGAGAGAGGAAGATTGGTGGGACCCGAGGCCAATGCATGTTCCCAGCCGCTGTGTTTATGTTACTAAAGAAGGAAAGAAAGAAAGAAGTACCTCAGGTAAAAAAACATATATGAATAATAAATGCTGTATGCATCATATTTAGTCATCTATGTCTCAGTTTTTTATATATAGTGATAAATATCATATCATAAACTATTTATCATGATGATATCACACCGTGAGTGTTTGTTAGTGAAACGTCCCTAATATAAACACACGCTGGCCGAGCTGTATCAAGCCGTTTATATATTATTTCAGTGACTTCAGTTGTTTAGGAGAGTTCTGAAACGCTTTGTTTTGTTGTGAAGCTCAAGAAATGTGTTTAGTGAACTATGAAACTTCCCCTGCTGCTCAGGTAATTTACCAACTAATAGATGACATGGTATCACACAATGCTTTCCTAAAGTGCCATAACTTCACACACAGCCAATTAGCATTTAAAATGTACCAACTGTTGTGTCACATTCAGAAGTTGTACAGCTTGAGCCTAAAAAATGAATGGTTGCACATTGCACTGTTGACATATTGTAGATCTTACAGGGCCTCGTCTATAGTTGTGTTTAAGTCTGATTACCACCTTTCTTTTGATTCATGTGTCTTTGGCTTATAGCACTTCTGCATTTACGGTTATGAATTTGCATGGACTTTGGTTATCATGGAGCAACTGTTCATCACTGAATAAATCTGCCATACACATCTGATCACCAAACATGTTCCTGAGGAAATTCCTTCAGTGGAGATATGAAAGAAGTGCTTCTCATGCTATACTGTTAAAAACAAGAGGACATTTTCCTCCTTCCTTTGTTCTCATAAAAAACTAAGAGCCTTCAGTCTGTAATGTTCTCACAAACCTTCTACTAAAAGTATCACACATTAATTACAGTATGTTGAGAGAAGAGCTACATTGTGTTGAGATTTCAGATTGTTCCAAGTTAAGTACATACAGTGTCACAGATTTTATATTTGCTTTGACAGTCATCACTAAGAATCATTCAAGATGTATGTGTTTGAGAGTTGAGTCTTTTATTTGTACATGTGTGAGAGACCCGTTCAAGCTTGCCCTAACTTACTACAGTCCGGCTGATTACTGTGCTGAGGTGGCAAAAATAATTGGGGTCATTGCTATATCGTCTATTCCTTTTTGTTGTTTGTGCTGTTGGTAGAAATCACATGTGTTACACACTGAAACAGTTCAGATACAGGTGAAATGCTAGTTTTGTAGGGCTTCTTTTTTTCTCCCCCTTTATTCCCGTTGTCCTTCTCCCCTGGAAATGTGATAATAGAGGGAGAAATCTTGATATTTTATTCATAAAGCAAACAACATCAATACTGAAGCCTGAACTGCTGCACGTGCATGAAAAGAGGTCACTTTTGTCTGGTTACATATTGTACCAGTGTAGAGGATCATTAGTATTCACATCAAAAAATACTTGAGCTGCTAGGACTAGAGGGGCAGTGCAGTTATATTATAGAATGTGTACTGGCCCCTGCCTTCTAATATACATATGAAATATAATAATGATTGAAATCTGTCACTGTGTATGTCATGCAATGTGTTTTTGAAAGTAGTCAGATTTGAGAGTCCCCAGGCAAAAGCTCTAGGCAGACTGTTGAAAACATGCACCATTATGGAAAGCAAAATGTTTCCAACAATGTTCAAAGAAGACACATTTTTCATTTTATTTAAGGCAATGGTACATTCGCTCACTCGAAATACAGGAAACGCCAGATGATACATCACGGACTGAGGAAGGAAGTCAGCAAGCGCGAATAAACAGAACATGAATAACCTTAAAGGGGCTCTGTGGAACTGGTTAGTTTATGTTAGTGGGTTCCATCTGCATACTAGCTGCTGTTGTTCTCTGTTAGCAGAGCAGACTAGAGATACACTGAGAGGAGGTACTCAAGAAAAATTGGAGTAACTGACACCCAAGAAATCCACAGTCCAGCAACATTAAACAACTTAAGCAAATCATCCACTGACTTGTACAGGCAACTGAGAGACACATTTTATTGCACAAACACACACACACACACACACACACACACACACACACACACGGTATATATATATATATATATATATATATATATATATATATATTATATATATATATATATATATATATATATATATGAAAAAGACCAGAAGACCAGCATACCCTTCAAAGCACTCAGTGTCCTAAGATCTGTTGCACGCCGTTCGATTGTCTTTGGGTCCACTTGTAATTTCCTGCCCACTCAGCCCCTCAGTCGGCTGGAAGACCATAACAACCTGTCAGCCCAAACTGGTGCAGAGACAGTAACTTAAAAAAAGGGGGGGGGGTGTGCTACATGAGTCCAATAATGGCTGTGGGCAGAGCAAGCCCTCTAGGGACAGCTGTATACCTCCCTCTCTCTTGTACTTCCTGGAAAAAAATGCCTTTGGTAATCACTCATGTGATTTAGCTCTTTTCTAGCTTTTTATCTTTGCAGCTGTTTGTTTTATAGTCACACCACACACACTACAACACTGTTTGATGCATTCTTATGAAATGTACAATCAAAGCTGAACATTTTTAACATTATCGTACTGTCCATATTGGAAGTTTTTCATTTTAACATGTGATTCCCCTGCATGTCCCCACTCCACAGCCAGGTACCTCTTTCACTTCCCTTAAGAAGCTAACTTTGCATCAGGCTCTCACGCCCCACTGTGAATAACAAGCACAGCCTCTGTGAGAGAGCAGAGCAGGACCTGGCAATGACATCCCATTTGGGGAAGAGGTGTAGGTTCAGCCTAATAGCCTTTGGTACTTTAAGGCTACACCATGATAGGCTATGTCTAGGAGCTGTCTCCTAAATGGGACATAGCTTAAAATTCAGCCTGAGTAACACAGATTTACCTTGATTTGCAAACAATTGATACAAATAAGAAACCCATTTGAGGTCTTGTTTGGAGGAAAAGCACCACTGCACTGACTCCTGATGATTGAATGATTGAATGTGCATGCATGTTGTGTGTGGCTGTTTTATTTTTTATCAGTTCTAAAAGGAGATAAAATATTTGACTTACTGAACATCTGCAGGTGACCAGAGACATGACGTAATTGTCATTTTCAACCCAGGGTTGTACAAAAAACATGCAAGTTCTAGTCACTTAATGCTAAATAAGACAAATGAAAACATTTTAAGGTGGAGTTTTTTAGATAAGTTCAGGAGTTTCACAGCCTGAGGAATGAAGCTGCTTTGTAGTCTGGTGGTACAGCAGCATATACTGATGTATCTTTTGCCAGACAGCAGCTGGGTGAATAGACTGTGGTAAATTGTCTCAGGTAACCATAATATGTGCACACTATGTTGTGGCAACATTTACTTACCACACTTCGAACATGAGTTGTAACCATAAAGTTGTGACATCCAGAAAGCAGGATGTATTGTTGCAAGTTAAAGGGATATTCCGGTGTAAATTTAACCCATGGTCTAACACACCGTGACACAGAGTAAGACCCCCCCTCGAGAGATCAAGTTTTCCGACCACTAGCTTATGTAGTTTTAGCAACCTCAGAAATCGCTGCATGATAACAATACACTGCAGTCTATGCCTCCACCAAGAAACCGCCATCAAAAAGCCACTCATAGCCACAAATAAAACTTCTGGGACAAATAGGGTCCCAGCACATAGTTCGAGGTATCAAACATCAGCTAGTTTTGCCAGATTTCTACTGAAAAGAGAACATAGCTCACCACTCTCCTGCAGCAGCTTGCTCGTTGTGGGGAAGCCTGCGAGTCGATTACCGAGTGCAGTAGAATTCCGCAGCTCAAGGACGAAAATGTATGATTATTACTCCATGGAGATTATGTTTTTTTTTTTGTCTATTTTATGATGAAAACACACTGCCATCATAATGCCTACCATAGAGGGTTAAGAAGGGACAATGCCAATTAATAAAACACATAACATATGAGTAGAAATGCCTGAATTAGCCAAAAAGTCAAAAACAAAAACAAAAGAAAGTAGAACAAAATAGTAATGACATATATACAGAACAAGTGTAAGGGTGCCTCAGGGCAAAAAGTACACATGTGCATGAAGGAGCTGTACCAGAGTTGGACAGGAAGAAAAGCTGACCTATTCAGACATTTAAGTGTGAGGATGTGTTGGAAATAACTAGGTGCAGCTGTTACTATGGCAAGGTATGTTGTTTGTTTTACGACTACTACTAAAGCAGAAGTCATACAATTTTAACCATATTTAATCAAAGCAATGATACAGTCTTCAGTCTGTTCGTCAGTTATATGCCAGAGTCTCTCTGCTGTACCTTTAAACAGTTTACAGTGTTATTCACAAATGCAAGTGAGAGAAGTAAAAAAAAAAAAAATCATTCATCGTAAGTCCTGCAGGCCTAAATCTTGATTCTTCCTTTCCTTGATGTCACAACACCACAGATGAAAACAGCATACGGATTTAAAAAGTCTTTACACGTTATAGTTTGTTACTTCTACTTTGCAGCTTTCGAATATTACATGCAGTAGGCCCCTACGTGGTTCTTTCATGCTAAGGCTTAACTTGACTACATTTAGACCAAGCTGTGCAGTAACCACAGTGCTTCCTCTTTCATCGCAAACAGATACTGAGAAAAAGCCTTACCTCTGGTCAAAATAAGTGTGCTACTTTCATCATACACTCACAAGAAAGAGAGAAGTTGACCACAGGGAAGAGCAACCTCTTTCATCTATAGCAGAAGTAAAGACTTAAGCTTCAGGCATATTTGGAGACAGCTGCCGTAGACAAATTTGCTCTTACTACCAACTGTGAGGTAAGATGTTAAAGGATGTGATGGGCGTTTTTTCATAGATAACCTCAACATTCATTTTGTGTTGTATTATCAGTCGTTCTGACCTCGGCTCTGAAAACCTTAAATTCAGAACAAGAGCTGCAGAACAGCAGGTTCAGTCAACCGCCGCGTCGGCATGGTCTCAAGTTGCTGGTGTGGCACGCTCAAAACTGCCTTGAAAACAACATGAAGGCTCTGTGTGATCCCATTGGAGGGAAGTATGGATTTCATGTGTTTGAGAAAAGGGGGCAAAGGCCTCTGCTTCCAATGATAGAGGACGAGAAGCAATACAGTTACTACACCATTGGAAACCTCAATGATCGTCATGCAAAGGGATTGCTGGACGAGGTCAGAGAGTCCTACAAACCCCGGTGACCATAAAAGAAACATGGACAGAGTTTTGGTGAAATACAACAACAACAACAAATGCGTCGACCAGATCTATACCTCTGCACATTATAAAGCAAAAGAGACGTACATAATTGGCTCCAAATTTTCAACAGCCTACAGCCCTCATTAGCATAGAAATGTGATGTATTTATGATGCAAAATCTCTCTGTTACATCTTGAATAGCCCTGTGGCTCCTGACGGACTTTTAAACATCTTTTAGAATATCATAATTGACATATATTTGGTTGCCATTTTTCTTTGTAGAAAATTTTGTTGAGCTTATTTTAAAAGGGCACTATGCAACAATATTAGCAAAAATTACCCTAACTATGCAGGCTGAAAGTCATTCTGAATGTTCTTTGACACTTTCTGGGTCGTTTGGTCGTTGCTACGACTCCCCCTAGCGCTTCTGGGCGGAGAAACGGAACATGCAACTTGCTGCCACCGGTCCGAAGTCAATCCGGAAGTGAGCCGGCGGAAGTATCCCGCCGCCCCTCGAAAATGTAGTCAGATTGTAGTTTCGAAACTGCTTTACGGCAAACACACCCCCAAACATGGAACCGGGTAGATATAAACTGCCAGTTGCAAGGCAATTGTTGTATTCCTCATGTATCAGTCGACTATAAAGAGACCCAAGAAGCCACAGTCGGAGGAACAGAAGAAGAAGAAAAAGGAGCTTGACAAAAAAAAGAGACCAGACACGAGTAAACATAGGACGAGCTTTTGAGGAGTCCAAAACAGGCGCCGACTTGGCCGTGTTGCTGTTGAAATTGTGAGTGGATGAACTTTGTCTTTGCAACGTGACTTGATAGTCTTTTGAACAACGTTATTGCTTGACTGTTTTACTGTGAGCCCTGCATGTGTTTAGCTTGGTTTCTTGATGGCTCGCTCGATAGTTAGCGGGTGTTTAGCGTAGCAGTCACTTGCTACCAAACACGTTTGTTTGCGTTCTGATTCCAGGTTCTTGTTGGTTTTTAGATATCTAGTTCGGTCTTTGAATGTCGCATGGTTTGTCGCCTGTATCTTGCGATATGTCCGGCTGAACACAGAGCACGAAGTGCATTAAGTGCCAGACGTGACTCGCTGTTTAGCCGGCCGGCTTCTTAGAAAACAGATGCACATGGTAACGTAGTAGCAGCTAGGTGGGCGGGGGAGGCTCGTCAACAAGTCTTTTCGACAGTGTATCTGCGCCGAAGCTGTAGGGGGAGCCCTGCAGCGAAAAGCGTATGCACAAAACTGGTGCAAAGCTAGAAAACGGCGAAGGAATCTGGTCTGGAAACTGCTGTTGCATAGTCCGGCTTTAATGAGTCAGGAAGGTTTGTGAAAGCACACACAGTCTGCCAGCTTATAGAATACACAGTATGCAATGCTTTGAAACGTTTTTTGACCAATAAATAAGTGTCCAAATGTGCTGCCTAAGAATATTTTATCTCCGATAACCAAGTGATGTGTGTGTGTGTGTGTGTGTGTGTGTGTGTGTGTGTGTGTGTGTGTGTGTGCGTGCGTGTGTTTGTGTGTGCGTGTGTGTGTGTGTTTCTTTCACCTTTTTTGCAGTGAGCACACTTGGAATGTAGTAATAATTCCTTGTCGTACAGGAAAACTGTCTACACAACTACAGCAAGTTAAAGATAAACAGTCAGAGTGTGTGGGTAATATTTTTTCAGTTAGTTTGGATTATGATCTTTATCGGAAGTTATCTTTTGTTTTGTCTGTGGCAACTGTAAAATAAATACAACCACTACATACAATTACAGACGTATGACAACATCGACAATAAAGAATATAACACAATGATGAAAGCGACACAGATCACAAGCTGTTGTTTAAGAGAGCCGCACTGGAAGATATAAAGTGTCTCTGGGCCCGGGAGTCCACAAAGGTGGTTGGTCCCCTCTTTCTCATATTCTCCATAGAGAGGCTGTGATAAATCTCTATGTTCACATTGTTTCAAGTCTACCTCAAAACAATAGTATGATAGTTCAGTATATGAACACTGAAGCAGGTTTTGCTTGCAGGCCATTTAGAGATCTCTTCCTAATGTAATTCAAATAAAAGTGATCACCAGTCCATTCTGCAGTCAATGTATTTTTAAGTTTTATTTATTTAAATATAAAAGTTAAAAGGAATAAACAGTCTGAATTAGTTCAATATATAATATACACATCTGCATTAGTTAGAACATTCATAAGAGCATATTACCAAAGCTGTGCAGTTATTTAAACATGGTGTGCACCTTACAACCAATAAGAATCACTAATCGCTTTAGAATTTTTTTTTTTTTTTTACTTTTTATTTTTTTACTGCTCTATAAAGGTCACTGAAAAAACTTGCATTGCTTGGTAGGCAGGAGTCAGTAAAGACTGCTGGGACAACTGTCAGAGTTTGAGTTAGTTAGTTAGTTCCTGTTTTATTTTGTAGTTCTCTCCTCATGTTTATTTCCTCTCCCTGTGCTTTTCCTGCCTTTTTCCCTGTTCCCCTGTGTTTCATTTGTTAATTAGTCTCTGTCTATTTAAGCCTGTGAGTTTCTCTTAGGAACGTGTCTGAAGGGGCATTATTTCACATGAGGCCACACTACAGATCCCAGCGCCTGATTGGACAAACCAAAAAAGATGAGATTTGTAAAGTAATTTTAGGTGAAAAATAAGCCAAGCAGTTGCAGGATCTGTCTTAATTTTACCTTTGATAGTGCTTCAGCAGTTTCTGTGGACGTTGAATAGGATGCCCCTGATTTGCATAAAGTAGCCAGAATTCATCTTAATGCAAATGAGCAGTGGGCATCCCGGCAGACTGTCTCATGTTTCGCGACACTCCACTACTAGAATGCATTTTACGGCTTTTCACATACACAATGAATCGAAGGCTGGAAAACCACAGATCCTGTGGACAAGTAGGCCCACCTTTACTCTTTGTCAGTTTGTATGTTTTATTTTCCCATGTCTCCAACGGGCCTGTCTCGGTCACGATGCAGCGATACAGTAACCGGAGCTGATCAACATGTCTAGTCTATATCCGACAAATGCGGATCACGGCCGTGTCAATCTGCACAGAGCAGATAATACCTTTGTCCTCGCTGCAGCGGCCAGGGTTCGATTCAGACCTGTGTGTCGTTCCCCCTCTCTTATCCCATTTCCTGTCATCTCTCTGAGCTGTCTTACCAAAAAACACACGCTCAAAACAGACCAATAGCTGATAGATCAAAGTCCATAACCTTCTTAAACACGACAGAAGCACAAAAACCAAGGAGAAATGTTGAAATACACGCAATCAATAAAGAGGGAACCAGGGGCTCAGTCCTGCATTATCTGTTGTCTGGTCCTGTTTTATTCCTCATGTTCCCAGAGCCTGCACTTCATTAGTATTTGTTTTTTTAATACTTTCCCGCTTCCTCTGTTTTTGATTGCTTTTGTAACTTGCATTGTGGATTGATTTATTATTTGGTTTACAGCTTTATTTTCATTTAGCTGACTTTTTGTTCTTCACCCTGCCTGCCTCCTTAGAGAGTGAATGAGTGAATCCAGAATGAGTGTTTTGTGTTGCTCACTATTTGGGCTACACATAACACTTAGCTCTGGTTTAATCATAATTGTGACACCTGTATGTTTTTTTCACTATATCTGAACAACTCATTACTTTCATATTACATGCTCCCTGGTCAATTTGAAGCAATTATGGCATTATAAAAAAACATATTAGACTGGGCCTACACCCAAAGTAAAGGAAATCACTGAGAGATAAGACGATTTAAGTGTAGAGTCGAAAGAGTATGAGAGCAGAGAGAGCAGAATATGACTCAGTATGGATCACAGAGGAAGGATGCACCTTTATTAAGATAAATGGGAGAGGTAAAGGAAATAAACATAATTAATGAGGTAATGGAAGAGAAATGGGTTGTTCAGTTCTTCCCACTGAGAATTCTATTATTATTTTATTATTATTATTCCCCTACTGTCAAGGTCAAAATGTACCACCAAAAATATATAAACTCTCAATATGAAAGTTCCACAGAGCTTTAGAAATGTGTATGAACTCCAATATCAGCTTGAATAGCAGGCAGTCAATCAAAATGTTGACTCTAATGAGTTGTGAAACAAGGCAGCACACACCTCCGTGGCCAAAAGGCACAAACTCTCACAAAATTCACTTTCAATATTATGATGACAAAGCACCCTCATGCCTGCAGTCCTCAAAACCCACAGAAAGGCCTCATTCATCTTCTGCTCTCCTCTGTTGCCAATGGGAGGACACCGTGTGGACTGCTGTTTGCTCACAGGTTGAATTCAGATTTGATTTGATACGCCCACTGAAAATATAACAGGGCTCTTGAACAAGCAGGACCAATCCGAACCAATAAGAGAGATTTATAGGGTTCTCGATCTGTACGGAAATATATGGAACATTAAAGATACACTGTCTGACTTTGTAGTTGCCTCAAAGCCCTGAGATGTCCTCTCAGATTACTGTTGTTGTGTTCAAATTCAACTCTGAGATGTTTACACAAAGTTCAAGTGGTTATTGGTGGAAACAATTGTATGTGATAGTAAAGTGCCTGTTTCCGAGTTTCAACTGAATGCGTTCCATCCCTCCGGATGCAACAAACACTGACTTAGCAGACAAGGCAGTAACATGTGAGCATTCTCATAGTTAAAAGTAGAGGGTTCAGCCAATCACATATGCAAACAACCCTGATTCCCAAAAATGTTGGTCACTGTGTTAAACGTAAATACAATAGAATGTAATAAAATCCTTTTAACATTTTATCAATTGAAGACAGAACAAAGACAATATATCTGATGGTTTAGCTTACCTAACCTACCAGACATGCTGACGCTGACCTCCGGGCAGCTGTTATTTTTCTCCCTCCTTGTGTTCTAATTAATAATTGCAGACTGCGCAGATGTAACACTGTGTGCTCATATTAAATCATACTCTCAAATCTACTACGACACAGTTACATTCTGATAGAAGATCTAACAGTTTTGTACAAGTGAAAATGAATGATGTTCTTCAAGAGAGACTAATGATTGTTGACAGATATAATTGTCACGTTATCTGTAAGAACATCTCAAAAAAGCACACAAATATAATAAAAACACAAATATAAAAAAAAAATATATAAAATAAATAAAAAATTAGTCAAATGCAAACATGCAAAACCCCTCAATTCTCCAGCAAAATGAAACTTTACATTCAAAACACTGTCATTTCTTTTCAAAATGGTATTTTGTTTTCAAATGACACACTAAAATCATCATATGAATAGACATTTATAAGAACCAGTTGAACACTGATGTGCTCAATGTAAAACACTATGATGAATGGAAAACACTTCTTCTCCATTCATCATAATGACATAGGCCTTTTTTTGTTCAGTGTTACACTTACTACAGACAGTACGTACATAAGTGTGTGTGTTAAATATTTGAGAATATTGTTTTTTTTATACTCAGAACACACAGATATACGGTAACAAATATATTTTATTTTTCCCACAAAAAAACGATGTACACAGTGTACATCCCAACCAACACAAAGTTGCACACACACTGGTCTACATACAAAACAACAGAAGAATTTACTGTATACAGTTACAGAAAAAAAAATTATGCTACATCCACTCCTCTGTTTTGCTAAAGCTCTGACAGTATCCTGTATCTGTTTAAAACACACTCCAGCAAACTCTGAGACAGCATGATGTTATCTTTAAATAGACACATTTTGTTTAAATACAGTCAACATCCCTTAGAGACTCCAGTTTTTCATTGTCCTCTCTAGGACATTGTCCAGCTTCCTCCTAGGGTCACAACTCCCCTGTATTCTGCACAGTTCACAATGTCCTCCCTTTTCCCCCTTTCAGTTATCATGACTTAGCCCGCAGTGGGGCAGGGTTGGGCTAAGCCAATGGAAAAATAAAACAAAATATACCTGTACTGTTCTTACTCATGAGTGGATAGGCAGCCTATAATCTGATAGCTGGCTGAATCTGATAGCTCTTCCTCATTTATAGAACACTGGGGGAAGTTTTGGCATAGCTAGATTAATCATCTGTAGTTAAGCCATTTTAACACAAACGCTCAGCTACAAACTGGATAGCCAGCAAAATCTGATCTTGACTCTGACACCCTTCTTGTGGCAAGCTGTCATTTTGACAGATTTCTGTGCCATCTAGTCAGGGATTTGAACTAGCAACCTTTGGGCCTCCAGTCAGGTTTGCTAACCCCTGGGTTACCAAAAGTCCAAGTTGCCCACCTCTTATTCTTTATTTAGTCCACACTAATATAGTGTACTTACAGTGGCCCCGTATAGCAACCTTCATAAACTGAAAGAAACTGATAAATATTAGTTTTTGTAAGTTTGTGCCAGATGATTCAAATGTTTGTCTGGCTCGTGATTTCATGTTTGTTTAAGATTATGTAGGATTTGTGGTTAGATCAATTCCTGTGAAGCGTATACTGATCCTCCACAGAATTAATGTAAGTTAATAAAAAATGAATGTCCCCAAAAAACAAAAAAACGTATCCAAATATTTGTGTGGATGTGTGTGTGTGGATGTGCGTGTTTTAGCTCTTGACATGTGCACATTCACGGCTGTTTCCCCAAAGACATTCGAGTTTCTTCAGCCTTATGCAGATATTAGCACTGATCTACACACTGCACACACTCCCATGTCCTCCTGTTTTGTTCATCTTAAATTGGCTTGAATGGAAATCAAATTGAAGGCGGCTCTTAGCGGAGACTCTGATGTTTCACTCTGCCTGTCCATGCTTAACGGAGGACAGGTTTTCTCTGAGTGGATGGCTGAGGGTGGGGGGAGCCCGAGCTCTTTGACAGAATTGTAAAGCGGCAGAATGAACAGATGTCTCCCAATGATTAATGTTCCTCCCTGCCTTGCCTCAGAGGAGCTGCGTGCCCATGCATCTCTAACCCTACACCACCTCCCCAGCACTCTATAAAACTAATTTCTTTAACTCACAGCTTTCTCTGTCTTTCCTCCAAGTTCATCTTGCCTCTTCATCTTTTATATTTCTCCCTCGAGAAACATCAACGTGAGTTTCTCGCATATTTTTTGAAAAATCAGAAAGAAGTACCTTTCTTAACTGATTAATTTCTTAGGGGGAATGTTGGGATCCAGTCCATGCAATACACCTCAAGGACATTGCATACAGTCTAGTGACTAGACCTACTGTAGTCTAAGGGTTGAAATGGAAATCCCCTGTACTGTAAGGTGGCCAGACTGTAGACATCAAAGCGTGTCAGAGTCAGTCATAGAGAAACAGTCAGCCACTTCTCTCTCCCTACTGTAATTTAAATAACACCTGACAAACCTTTGTCAGGCAGTGTGTCCCTGACCCCTATTGGCTAAAGTTAGAATGGTGTCCTTTTCGCTTTAATGTGCTGAAGATAAAGGAAAATGTCTGGCTTACGTTGTGTCATGTGTGACACTTGCGAGTCGCCCACACGTGTTCTCCCTTGCTTGCATTAAGCCGATGACATGAGTACCCACTGGGCAGTTTCCGCTCACGTCACACATCCGATGCCCCATTACACAGTTTCCGTCATTCTGGTTCTCTCCGAGCATACATTCAACCAGGCCTATAGAATGTCCTCAACTCGAGACATTTTGACCTGCGATTTAAAAGAGAATAGAAAACCACAGTAATTCCCTGTGCAAAAAACATGCATCATTTATTGTCTCAAAACATGTCTGTCAGCTCGTCCCTTCCTTTCTTTACAGTGGGTTTATTTTTGGATGAGCTCACCAAAGGAGCGCAGAGCAACAGCGCCCCCTGCTGCAGCATCACGGGAAAGAGGGAACCCACATGCAGTCTCAGGGGAAATTGGCCATTAAAATCCCGCACTGCATGGTAATGATTACCAGGCCTATGGTAAAGGGCTCGCATTAAATATTTACACTCTCGGTTAATATTTCATATGGTAATTTTGTATTTAAATTGGATTTAATATTTAATATAAATACAGAGCAAAGTGGGGTATACTATTCTCAAACACTGATCCAGACACCTTCCATATGACTTGGGGAGTAAATATGACATGGACAGCAAGTGCATCCCTTAGAGCTAGAACACACACACACACACACACCACACACACACACACAAACAGGACACACAGACAGATTATCCCTGTGTTTGCAGTACTAGGTGTGTCACTGGAGTGTTTTCTCCTCGGGGAGAATAGGCTGTGGGGGCGTACAGGGTCACAGCTGCCATTTTGAAAGTTCTGCAAGGTGGTGACAGTGATGTCACTAACTATGATATTTACAGGGCGTTATGTTCCAGCGTGACTCAAATTTATTCAGATTTTGTATCGCTGTAAATTATCAAGTCAACCTATAAAGCAAGGAATCTCAGTCTGTCTATATATCTTGACAACCATTCGCCATTCGTCTAATTTAAATTCATCCAGTTCATACACACACACACACACACAGGAAGGGCAGTGCAGTGTCGAATTTGGTACAATTGAATTGAATGAATTTTGAATCATAAGCTTAACACTGGTCCGTGCAACAGTGTCACATGACCTCAAACACAAACAAAATAGAGATTAGTGTGGTGCGACTTGCTGTAGTGACGCGGTGCAGTGAGAAGGAAACAAAAGCATTAAAGCGAAACTCTCGCCAAAATGCAACTTAGGCTTTTTTTTGTGAATGTATACGAGTCAAACCTTCATGTAAAAGCATAATTACGTTGAAAGAGCACTTTTAAGATTGACCGTATTTTCATTTTTGGCTCAAACTCATTTTCAAAGGCGGTGCATGGGGCACTTTTACACTAGCATCAAAATGGCTATTTTTAAAACACTAAGAAGGCTCGACACAACATGAAACTTTGCTTGTAGTATCACCAGGGTCTCTATACATAGCTCAACTGAACCACATACACTCTACCCAGACGTGTCGATCCCTGAGTACGTCTAGAACAAGAAGTTACTGCTAACATGAGTTGTTCAAAAACCTTCTTTTTAGTAAACTCTGTGTACACAAACAATGTTCTCAATGCTCGTGTATATGTGTAGAGACCCTGGTGATACTGCGAGCTGGAATAACGCAGTTTTCTATTATGGTGAGAGAACTGGAGGTGAGATTTGATGTTTCTGTCCACAGCAGTATGCTAGCTAACGTTAGCAACATACGCAATACCTTCCTCGAAAAAGCCTTTTTCACAGCAGACGTCACATTTACATATGTCTTTTTAAGTATAATTTTGCAAAAATTCAAATAAGATTGAATACATGTATTTACACTTTACGCAGTTTCTTTACAACAATAGCTGTATAAACTGTTTGTGAACTATTTGCGAGACAAAAGTTTTGATGTCACCACAGGCTCTCACTCACACAGCACTGTCACCCCTACAGATTCATGCTCTCATCCATGCAGCTCATTCAGCGATTGAGCTGATCAGGGATCAGATAAAATGCAACAACAGCTGGAACCTGCTATATGATCCTATATGGTAAAATCAGCCTTTTTTTCTCCAACTTTCTCTGTAATGAGACAGAGCTAATTCAGTATAACTGACAGTAAGCTGCCGTTTTCACAGAGGACAGGACTGTGGGGGTATGTCCACCAGCTGCTTCCTCCTATTGTTGCCATCAGGAGGAGTGCTTGGCTGTGGCTCAGCAGGTAGAGCAAGTTTTCTTGTAATCAGAAGGTCACTGGTTTGATTCTCCAGCTCCCCTGGCTGCATATCAAAGTATCCTTTAGCAAGATACTGAATCCCAGATTGCTCCAGATTAGCAGTTGGCACCTTTCATGGCAGCCTCTGCCATCAGTGTTTGAATTGGTGAATGTGACAAGTGTTTAATAGACTGGAAAAAAACTATAGAAGTGCAAGTCCATTTGTGTGTTGGAGAAAAGGATGCATCTACATCTTTTTAACATGGATGGTAGACATAATTTATCTTATACTTCCTCCTGACATGGTTTAAACAATTTGAATACATTTTTTTGGATCTGTTAGTTATTCCGTCTAACCAAGATGCATGACGTAACTAAGTATAATTGGTGTCTGAGTAGGTAAAATTTGACGGCTGTTCTTAATTCAAGTGTGTCAGTAAGTCATGAGAGTGTGACAGTGAGCCAGCAAGAACACACTCTGAAATTGAAGCAGCAAAATGTAAATCAGCCTTAATTAAAGCAACATTATGTAACAATTTTACCTTAAGGTCAAATCATTTTGATGCTGCACTGACTTTAACAGGAGGATGATGCCTCTGCCTTTCCTACTCGTGCCTATTCTTCATATAACTTGGGTGAGAGGGTATGATATTCTGCAAGAAGTGCTTGATGCTTTACGGTACTAAGTCACACATCATCAACTATGTTAGTGAAACTGGATCATATTTTATGGAGAAAATTTTTTTCTAGTTTTCCCTCTGAAAGCCTCTAGCTACTATGCCTCAACTCTCTGTGATTTACAGAGTGTCCTGATATGCAGATAGCTTCCCTTGTTGCTAAAGTAACTGCTAACTGTAGCTTAAATTAGGGAGGTAAGTCAGTTTGCTGCTAAGTAGCTGAATCTGCCCAGACTGGACATGGAGCTCAGAGCACTGGGGCTCCATGCCCAAAGCGGTGGTGGAATGGGCACCAGAACCAGAGACATGCGAGTGGGCACTGGAAATGGGCTCAGCAGCCTCAACAGGCGCCATGAATCACGTGGACAGAGGAAGCTAAAAACAGAAAAATTGAGAGTGACTGAGCACGAAGACTGGCTTTTAGTCACCTAGCAAGAGTTATGCAAAATAAAAGGCTGCAAGAATCAGCCTTCTTGCTGTTGGACTAGTAAGTAATATTGGCTGGGTCTTTATGTGTTAGTAAAGCCATCAAATCCCTAGGTTTTGATAAGTAATCTAATCATAATAAATACATACATATGCAGCTGTCCGTATTTACAACTGAGGCATTAGTGAATTGCAGTCTGAAACTGTATGGAAATCCCTAAAGATACCAATCTTGCATGTTGCTTTCAATATACACCGATCGGCCCAACATTAAACCACCAACAGGTGATATAATAAAAAAAACACTGATCATCTCGTTGCAATGCCAATGTTCTGCTGGGAAACCATTCATGTGGAAGATACTTGACATGTACCACCTATTCAAACATCGTTGCAGACCAAGTACAAACACCAGTGGCTGCGGCACTTTCAGGGGCCATCCACATGGAAATGCTTCTGTGTGTAAATGCACATGTTTTGCATCGTTTTGACCAATCATCCACATGGATCCTGTAAACGCACTTTTTTTAAACCTGGTCGCAGGGTGGAAAAATCCGAAAACGCTGCCCTTGTGCTCTCGTGTGGACAACGATCGATGCTTTGTGTATCGATGATACCATCGCCCCACCCCTCGACCTCTAGCCTTCGACCTCTTAACCCTGCTACGTCTCATAACAACAACAACAATGGCGGACTACATGCTTGTGTTCATGCTACAGAAGAAATTGAGCCTATCAGGGTTACTAGGGCAAAATATTCTGCTCCTCTGGCACTACGCTGAGCAAAAAAGGATTATGGACAACCGACTAGCCATTTTCGTCTTCTTCTTGTGTTCGGTTTCTGCTTCTACTGTCTGTTTACAGCATGCTTCATCTCTTCTTCTCCGTTTTTGGTGTATTTCAAGCGCCACCTAAAGGCCTGGAATATGAACTACAGCGTATTGAGTCATTTTCAACGGATCTGTTTGGACGCAAATATTCTTGAAACAATGCCAAGGAAGACGGGGGAAAAAAAGATCATTTTGGTACGTGTGGATATGGCCTCATATGGCAGTGGATATATCTTGAATGTGTTTTCCTCTTTTTCCCCTGTGCCTCCTAAATCAATTAAATGAAATGACATGTGTGGTCTCATGACTGATTGTGATTACAGTTTTTGGGAACAACAATGGAATGGCTTCACTTCTCTACCAGCCTAAATCACCCCACTCTCCCATAGGAAAAAAACAAATAAAGCTATTCCCATCCCCATATGGCACTGGCAGGCATTAATATGAATTATGAGCAGCAAGAGACAATGAGAGAGAATTTCATCCACCTTTGACAAAATTCCAACATGTAATTTATTGGATAATACACACAAAAGAGGCAGAGCACTTAACATACAGCACAGACTGCTGAGGAATAAACTGAATAAACATTTGACCTATTTGGCATAGCTTTATCTGTGTGGGCATGGCACAAGACTGTGAGTGACAGCATCAGGAATATTTCTCAACGCAACAACAAGAGCTGAGATAGCACACAAGGATATCTGAGGGTATGTCATCGTAGTCAGTAGCCATCGGGTAAGCTGTCATATCAAACCTTCAGCCCAGAGGAGGAACAGGCAGCACAGGAGATATGTGTCTCCCAGAAGAGTGTTGAGCCTCCCTACAATCTTCTTTTTTTTCTCTCAACAGACAGTATGTGGTTTTCCCAAAAAGAAAGCAATGGGGAGAATTCACCAGGCTTGAGCTATTGAACAGTGAACAGTGCGGACAGAACTAATCAATCACTAGAATGAGCTTGAAATTGATGAGGTTTAGACACGTTGTTAGTTCTCCAGTGTGAAACAATTTTTCACTCATTTATCCCTTCATTGTTTCATTCATCTTAATTTTATCCTTCACCTGAAAGATCAGTTTTTTTCAGGACTGGCGCCTTAGATGAAACTGCTAAACCTGTAGCTGCAATACATTCCCCACAAGAATGATATGTTTGTTAGCTGTTCATTGCCATTTGAGATCATTTTGATCTCGGAGAGTGACAGTGCCGTTTCCCATTAGCTGCATCATCTCCATCTATAAGTCATTGTTTAGCACATTCACACCAATGATTTGTGAGAGCATGAAAACTGAAACATAGATTATAGCTGGACACAGTGGGAACAAAACAAGCGTTCCTCTACCAAAGACACTAATGTGACAATATCAGGCACCATTAATCATGTCAAGACTGTGTGAGGAAGAAAAGACACATTCATCCTCTTAAATATAAAGTTGAATCTTTGAGCAATAGATGGCACTCTGCTGCAGTCTTTTTGGTAGTATGACCACTAACATTAGCTAGTGTTAGTTAATGTGGCTGACCCTCAGCGAGCCTAATCCTGCTAAGGTCAATTTTGCATCAGGGACAATATTGTGGCAGTTCATGACTTCATAATCCCTCAGCCGTTTAACTAGTGGTCCTGGCATTTGGCATTAATCCTAATCACTTGTGGCTGGAGAGGTCGCTGTCAGGAATCGTTAGTCTGACTTTAAATACAAAAACAAGCCTTCTTAATCATCACATATTACTCACTGGTAGCGTGTGGCAGTAGATTGCTTGGATTGATGTGCTCGGGACGTTTCTGGGTGTTCAAACATTGAACAGTGGGTGTGTCGCCCCAAGCCAATAACAGTCTGAGGTCACGACTCCATTAAAATGTTGCAACCAGGTTATAGTGATATCTCGTCTCTCTCCTCTGTTCTGTCTGTCTGAACTGCAGGTCAGTGCAACTGTTAGACAAAGGGCAGTACACACACACACACACACACACACACACACACACACACACACACACAATAGAGCAGAGAAAAGGCAAAGATGATGACGCTTGCAATTTGGCTTAATTCACACAAAATCCAGCATGGCTGAACTTTCCTGCAGGGTTGTGGGTGTGTTTATATGTGCTTAAGGACATAGAACAACCACCAGATGAACACACCAAACATTTCATTACTCTGATTCACTGTTTGATTCTCTGTAATGCTGCTTTATCACTCATTCACTCTGACATAATCAACAACTGACAAATCCTCATACTATGTGTTTGACCTCCATCTGTTTGTGTAGCATGAAGACAATCTCTCATTTCCTTATGATATAATGGCCAATATATCACCTTTATCTGTGAACCTTGATATCTAAACACATGTGTATTGTGTAGGGTACATAAATCAACGAATCTGACACTGGAGAAATGTGTTTGCGGGTAGTTGGTCCATCTTCATTGTTAGTGTTTTTTTTTTTTGCGATCAAATTTTTATTTTCATTTTCATTAAGTCCAACAGAAATATTTCAGGGATACAATATTATTAGGATGGATTCTCAAAGAAAGACTGTTGGCCCAAGACATAAAAACGTGTCATGGGAAGAACACAGTGAACGTATTAATGATAATAATAACAAACAAACAAAAACATAAAAAATATAATAAAAATAAATAAATTATAACAATAATACAAATAATACAATATGTGTGTGTAAAAAAAAAAAAAAAAAAAAAAAAAAAAAAAAAAAAGGGGGGGGAAAAAGGGGGGGGGGGGCATACATAACAAGACAAGACAGGGACTTGACGCCTTGAAGGGCTAGATGAGGTGAGAGAGCCAGTGGGAAATCAACTTAAAGCATGTTTTTCAAAGAGTCAGCAGCGCTACGCCAGGTAGTAAGGGTGCTCTCATTAGCACCATTAATCCGAGCTGTTGAAAGCTCCATGTATATGACGTCCAAAAGACAAAGAATCCAAGACTGAGTAGTCAGAGAATGCGGTGGCTTCCAGCGAGTTGCAATCATTTTTTTGGCTGCTGTCAGTCCAGCAAAGATGACTCTCTTTTTGAGTTTAGAAATATTGAGGATTGACAGATTGTTTAAAATCAACACACATATAGTTACAGGTACTGTATCATCTATCAGATCAGATAATTTGGATGCAACATTAACCCAGAATTGTTTAACAGGAGGACAGTCCCAGAACATGTGAATAAATGTACCCTGGGCTTTCAATGAGCACAGTTTACAACATGGCTCATTAATAATTTTCATGTGATGGAGTTTAACAGGGGTGAGGTATGTTCTGTGCAAGAAATTAAAGTGAATTTGCTGATGATCTGGATTACGAGATGCATCATGAGTGCTGGACCACATCGCTTCATAATCAAAATCCTGAGCTAGGTCTGGGCAATCTCTCCTCCACACCCTCTCCACAGGGAGTGAAACAAGGTCTGTTACCTGCAAAAAATGGTACAGTTTGGATACCATACCCTTAGCTCTGTTTTGTTTAGTGAAAAAATCTAGAAGTGGATGGGTAGGTAAAGGACATTGCCAGGGCACGCCATATGCTCGAAGCGCTGACCTTAGCTGTAAATAAAAGAAAAAAGTAGATCCTGGCAGACTAAATGTATCCTTAATATCAGCAAAAGAGAGCAATCCAAAATCATTATAAATGTCTTTTAAATAGTAAACACCCCTCTGCTCCCACTGGGGAGCACAGATAGGTCTCCCCCCAATCAGAAGTGCCTTGTTGTTGAATATTGGAGAAAAGGTGTGCCACTTGCAGGAAAGATGACAGCGTGTTTCAACTAATCTCCATACCAGTATAAGATGAGAGATAATAGGGCCAAGGAGTAGTTGACACTGCTTTTTAGAAATGTTGCTAAAAAGAACGCTTTGAAGTGACCACGGCTGAACTATATTGCTCTCTAGCATGCGCCAAGAGACAGAAGAATAGGAATCAAACCAGGAGAGCAGCGGCCTGAGCACGAATGACCAAGAATACAGTTCAAAATTAGGGACGGCTAGGCCGCCATTCTCCCTCCTTCTCTGTAGCGTAGACCATTTTAGACGTGGCCGCTTCCGGTTCCAAATGAATTTGGAGGTTGCAGATTGGAGCTTGCTCCAGTAATCAGATGGAGGGGGAAGAGGAACCATAGAGCTTACAAAATTGATCCGGGGCAGAATATTCATTTTAACAATAGAGATACGGGCTCGAATAGATATAGGGAGGTCAATCCACCGGTCAATGTCCCTCAAGATCTTATTCAGGACAGATGAGTAGTTATGCTTAATAATCTGGTTTAAAGAAGAAAATATTTCAATTCCTAAATACTTAAAGTGTTGTACTATAGGAATATTGGCCGGAAGGATAGATGTTTTTGCAGAGTCATTTAAATGTAAGAGAGCAGATTTGGACCAGTTAATTTTAAAACCTGACATACTACCAAACTCCTCACAGATGGTCAAAAGGTGTGGTACAGACTGAGCAGAATTTTCCAAGAAAACTAAAACATCGTCCGCATATAGCGACAGCTGGTGTTGGGTGTTATAAACAGAGATAGGGGAGATCAAATCAGACTGACGAATTGCTTGAGCTAGTGGCTCCAAGGAGAGCACAAATAGTGCAGGGCTTAGCGGACAGCCCTGGCGTGAGGACCTGGAGACTGAGAAGAGGGAGGAGTACGTTTGACCAGTAAGTACCTGTGCTGAGGGGCTTGAGTATAGTGTCTTAATCATACCGATAAAAGTGTTACCGAAACCCATTGCTTCTAAAACAGACCATAAATACGACCATTCTAGTCGATCAAAGGCTTTCATAGCATCAAGTGAAAATACAGACATGGGTGTTTTATTATCTGTTGCGGCGTCAACGATGTGAAGTAGGCGTCTAACATTATCTGCTGCAAGCCGTGACTTTATGAAACCGGTCTGATCAGGATTGACTAATGATGGCATGTGATGCTCAAGGCGGCGCGCAAGGAGCTTTGCAAAAATTTTTAAGTCAGAATTTAGGAGGCTCAAAGGACGGTAGCTAGAGCAGTCAGTAGGATCCTTATCCTTTTTCAACAGCAAAGAAATGAGTGCCGTGTTAACGTCCCTTGAGAATCTGCCTTTTTTAATTGAAAAATCAATCATATCCAAAAGAAATGGGCCCAACTGCTCCCAGAAAATAACGTAGAATTCAGGAGGGATCCCATCATTGCCTGGTGATTTACCTCTCTGCATAGCCTTTGCGGCTTCCCACACCTCTCCTAATAAAATTGGCTTATCTAAATCCGTAGAACCTGTACTTGATAGCTGGGGCAAATGTAATCGACTTAAAAAATTCTCACATTGATTTTTATCTAAGGACACCTCTGATTTATATAATTCGGAGTAAAATGTTTGAAATATACCATTTATCTGTTTAGGGTCAGTGCTAATATTGCCACCTGCCGACATAATAGCTGGGATGTCTGCAAAGTGATCGCTGGTCCTAATTCTCATGGCCAGGAGGTGGCTAGGTCTGGCACCATGAAAGTAGTACTTTTGTCTGCTCCTGTGAATTTGAAATTCTGACTGTTGCTTCAGAATGTTGTTGATTTCCTTCTTAACTAGTGTGCGTCGTAGAGCAACTTGTTCTGTAAAATTAATTTGCAAGATAGAATCCAACCTGGAAAACTCTGCCTCAAGATTTTGCAACTGAAGAGATCTAGATTTGCGAGCATTGGAGCTAAATAATATTGTGTTACTCCTGATGAAACCTTTTATAGCGTCCCACAGGGTTCTGGGGTCCTCTACAGAATTAACATTAAAATCAACAAATTCTCTGAATCCTGTGATAAACTGATTAATATATGCTTCGTTTTTTAATAACGAGGTATTAAAACGCCATCTGGCTGCACGTTTAGATAGATGGCCCAGAGTTGCTGTACAGAGGACGCCTTTATGGTCTGACAGAGCTATCGGGAGTAAAACAGCGGTATTAATACGGTGAAAGAGCTGGGGGGAAGCAAAAAGGAAGTCTATTCTAGAAAAAGATTTATGTCGACCAGAGAAAAAAGTGTAGTCTTTGATGGAGGGGTTTATTAAACGCCACATATCCACAAGCCCCAAATTACTGGCCCAAGATTTTAAAGAGTTCGTGGCCATAACCTGCCCCCCTGAGGAGGTTGCGCTCGACTTATCAAGAACTGGATCCCACACTGCATTGAAGTCTGCACCTACAATGAAGGAATATTCTGTTAAGTCTAACATTTTTGATGTAATTAAATTGTAGAAATTTCTGTCAAAATCATTAGGAGCATATGCTGATATAAGAGCTATTTTTCTTGATTTAAATTCTATTCTAGCAATCACAAGTCTACCCACGTCATCTGCCCAGGATGTTATAATTCTCATTGGAAGACTGCGTCTAGCAACAATGGCCACACCTTTAGTTTTCGTGTCAGCAGAGGAGAATGCTACAGTATGAAAAAATCTATTAGCAAGACGACCAGCGTCAGCTTTCAACAAATGCGTCTCTTGCAACAATGCAATGTCAATATTCTGTCTTTTCAACAAACCAAGAGTGCTAGCACGTTTGTGAGGAGCATTCAATCCGCCACAGTTCCACACTAAAATGTTAAGTTCACCCATAATCTAAAGTAAATTTTCTGAATGCGGTCAAGGAGAAACTTTTGCTATAGCCCTCTTTCTGGAATAACTCTGGTACAAATGCCCCCAAAGTAAAGTCCCTCAAAACACAACACAAACAAGACATGGCCACAACATATGAAACATGTAAAAAAGGAGAAAAAGAGAAAAAGAACACGAACATATAAACATAAAGTAAACTATAAAGTAGGTCTGTGATCATATTGGATATGGGGCAACCAGGGGAAGCAGCAGCCCAGCACTGAAACACTAACATTGATCATAGCTTGGGTAAATTATTTCAAACCTTCCATATAGCCTACAGAATAACTTTAGGTACAAATGTGCCCATAAAATACAAATTTGACTGAACATTGTGCAAAACTTGGGTTATTTATGAACTCAGATAGGCCTACTTCCATAATAAAACAAAATAATAACCCATAAACCGTTATATCGGGCTCCTTGACAGCTTACCAACTGGAAAGCATCAGGTGGTTAGTAGAGCAGTGACTTAATGTCAGTCCTCAGTGTCCGGTGACAGCAGGATGTCTGTCCTGTGAAGTAGTGTTAGAGAAACAGAGCAACATTCTACACATACCAAGTCTTAACTTCGATAGGGAGTCGGTCCGCTTAGGCGTCAAACAAGGACAGAGTTCTGTCGCCGGAATGGCCGGTGTGAATCTGAGGTCAAGGTGAAGAAGCGCCGTCATCCTGTGCCGAAGTCCCCGGGCATGGGGCCGGCACTGCCGCCACAAAATCCTCCGCTTCCTTGGGTGAGGTGAAGGCTTTGTACTGAGCACCGTCTTTAATTTTCAGAGTGGCTGGATAAAGTAAAAAGAAGTCCAGACCTTTAGCTCGAGCTGCATCCATAGCCTGGTGAAAACCTTGGCGTCGTTTGACGGTGAAGTTGCTGAAGTCCGGAGAAAAGCGAATCCTCCGACCTTCGATGGAGAGAGGGTCTCTCCTTGCAGCACGCAGAATGGCCTGGCGGGTCGAGTAGCGAAGCACGTTAAAAATCAGAGTGCGGTTAGCTCCTCGGTTGCGGGCGTTGTCATTGTAGATTCGGTGCGCTCTCATAATCTCAATCTGGATGTCACCGAGAGTGTGGAACCATTTAGGTAGAGAATGTTTAAGAAACTGAGTAGCATTGGACCCCTCGAGTCCCTCTGCAAGGCCAATGACGCGGATATTACAACTTCGGTTCCTGTCCTCCATGTCGGCTAGCTTGAGCTCCATAGCCTGAAGAGCCTGGTCGTGTCTGTTCAATGTACCGGAGTTACTTACGACGGTGGTTTTCAGTGTCTTCAGGTCGGATCTAATGGTGCCAAGGCCGGCTGTCAGCGAGGCCAGCTCGGTCTGGATAGCACTTAGCTTCTCGTCATTGTCTTTCCCCACCTGTTGAATCTCGGAGAGGCGCGGCTCGAGGTAGTCGCGCTGCTTCTGCAAT